>VMDO01025558.1:0-28038 GCA_007922755.1 Pedetes capensis
GTGGTTATGGATCTGTTGTCTTTCATAATCTGTATTATGTTAGATTTTTCCTTTTTCTTTTTGATGAGGTTAGCCGGAGGGGTGTCAATTTTATTAAACTTTTCAAAGAACCAGCTCTTAGTCTCATTAATTTTTTGAATTATCCCTTTAGATTCTAATTGAGATATTTCTACCTTTATTTCTGTAATTTCCCTCTGTATGTTACATTTAGGGTTGTTTTTTGTTGGATTTCTAGTGTCTTAAGCTGTGTCAATAGGTCATTTATTTGGCTTATCTTTATTTTATTGATGAAGGCACTTAATGCTATAAACTTCCCTCTTAAAACTGCCTTTGCTGTATCCCACATCCAGGAGAGTTAAGACAACCCTACAAAGGAAATCAAAGAACCGATTAACTGAGATGAGTCCAACACAAGAAGGGTCCAAAGCAAACCTGAATCATAAATCAGTAACAGGTAATGATTGGATAAATGACAATAAATGCTCCTCAATAATCTCTATTAATGTAAATGTTCTTAACTCACCAATTAAGAGACAGAGATTGGCTAATTGGATGAAAAAACACAAACCATCAATATGTGGTATTCAAGAAACTCATCTAACTCACAAAGATGGGAATAAACTGAGAGTTAAGGGCTGGAAAAATATATATCTAGCAGTGGGGAACAAAAGAAAGCAGGTGTGGCAATTTTAATTTCAGATAGATTAAATTTCACTCCAAAACTAATTAGAAGAGGTAAGGATGGTCACTACATTTTAATACAAGGAACAATTGATCAAGAATCAATAATGCTCCTTAATATCTTCGCCCCAAACATAGGAGCTCCTAGCTTTATAAGACAAACCTTATGGAATATAAAGAACTTTATTGGTCCAAAATCAATAATAATGGGGGACTTCAATACCCCACTTGTGTCAAGAGACAGGTCATTAAAACAAAAAATCAACAGAGAAACATCAAATCTAATCTCCACCCTAAACCACCTGGATCTTACAGATATATACAGAATATTTCATCCACACGATGAGGAATACACATTCTTCTCAGCTCGAGATGGTACGTTTTCTAAAATAGATCATATGCTAGTCCATAAGAACTCCCTCAACAAATTCAAGAAAATAGAAATAATTTCATGTTCCTTATCAGATCATAATTTGATAAAATTGGACCTCAAGAGCATGAATAATTCCAGAAACTTTACAAACTCATGGAGACTGAATAATTCACTACTGAATGACCCATGGATTGTTGATGAAATCAAATTGGAATTTAAAAAATTCCTACAATCAAATGATGATGAAAACACATCATACCAAAACATATGGGATACAGCAAAGGCAGTTTTACTCCATTTCTGACATCAAGGTAGACTCCACTCTGAGGAGGAAACTCTTATCCAGTAGTCTTTTGAGTGCCTTCCAACCTGGGGGGCTCATTTTCTGGCATTATATCTAACAGTGTTTCTTTGCTATCCATAGGGTTTTCAATGGCTAGTTGTTTCAGAAGTGGTTCACCAGTGCCTCCTCCCTAGTCTATCTTAGTCTAGAAGCTCAGCTGATACCTGTCCAACATGGTTGACCCTGCTGGTATGTGAGATACCAGTGGCATAGCTTTCAGCCTCATCATAACATAGAAGCCCCCACTGTGCAGCAAATTGTCAGATATTTGGGGGATATATGACCTAGATAATTAAAAAACATGTTTAACCAAAACTTTTAAGAAAGCAAGAAAAAAATTACCTACTATCAACTAGTATCTTCTAGAATAAAGAATACATAGTAATTTTCCTTAACCAATTTCTGTACCAGCATAACATCAATACGAAAGCCATACAATTAAAATTCAATTAAAATGAAATTAAAAGGTAACATTGTTTTTGCTTATGTATATACATGCAAATTCTAAATTGTAACTATGCCAGGTAATGGAAATGTTAATTAGCTTGATTGGGTATGGTGATCATTTAATAATATATTAATATTTGAAAATCAAGTTGTATCCTTCAAATATGAAGAAATTTTTTTATGAACTGTTCCTCAATAAAGCTAAAAATTCTGAATAAAATAAATGCAAAAAAAAATTTATAGAAAAGGTGGTACCAAATTTATAATTTTTGCTCTGTAGGGCATTAAGTAGTTTTGTTTCCACATGTAAATTCATTTTTTCATTCTCTAATCATATATATAAGTGTGTGTGTGTATATATATATACACACAGACACACACACATACACACACAGACACACACACACATATATATATATTTTCAACAACATATATTTACTTTGATCTTGACTTAACATTTAAGATATCATTAATTATTGAATTCAATACACTTTTTGAGAGATTATTTTATTTGTGTGAGTCAGGTTTCTAATTTAGAAAAGTATACTTTGTCAGTGTTGTACTTTAAATAGAAACTTCTTTGTTATTGTTATGTGCCATGGAGTCTGTTCCAACACATAGTGACCCTATATGCAATAGAATGAAAACCTCCCCTCCACTGTGCCATGCACTTGATTTTTTTTTATATTTAAGCCCATGATAGCAGCTACTGTGTCAATCCATCTATTTGAGGGTCTTACATTCTTTCCTTGACCTCTCACTCTCCCAAACATTATGTCCTTCTCCAGGGATTGATCTCACCTGAAAATATGTCCAAAATATGTAAGACAAAGTCTAGTCATCCTTGTTTCCAAGCATCACTCTCATTGCACTTCATCTAGCTCACTTGTTAGAGTACTGCTATGCACTCTCTGAGGCTCTAGGTTTGATACCTAGAACTGCAAAAATGGTAGAAGCACCTGGCAGCCTACTCCTGAAGCAATCCTGAAACAAAGCAGCCATTGGAAACCCTATGAATAGCAGGGGAGCACTGACATCATGCTGGGCATGTCACAGTGTCAGGGGAGTGTTTCTTTCTGTTGTATGTAGGGTGGCAATGAGTCAGACCTGACTTGACAGAACCTAAAAACAACAACAATAACAACAACAATAACAACATGTAGTACTAAATAGAAACTTTAGAGACATTTAACTAAATTTGGGAGTGTTCTTGTTAGGTGCTGTCGAGTTGAGTCTGACTCATAGCGACCCTATGTACAGCAGATAGAAACACTTGCCGATTCTGTGCCAGGCAAATCATCTTATTTATGTTTAAGGCCATTGTTGCAGACACTATGTCAATCCATCTGGTGGAGGGTTTTCCTCTTTGGCGTTGACCTGCCACTCTCCCAAACATGATGTCCTTCTCCAGGGACTGATCTCTCCTGACTACATGTCTGAAATATGTAAGACGCAGTTTGGCCATTCTTGCTTCCAAGGAGCACTCTGGTTGCACTTCTTCTAGGACAGATTTGTTGGTTCTTTTGACAGTCCATGGTATATTCAGTAGACATCTCCAACACCACAGTTCAAAAGCATCAATTCTTTTTCTATCTCCCTTGTTGAATATCCAGCTTTCACAACCATATGATGCGACTGAAAATACCATTGGCATGAGTCAGACGCACCTTTGTCTTCAATGTGACATCTTTGCTTTTCAATACTCTAAAGAGATCTTTTGCCACAGCTTTTCCTAGAGCAATGCATCTTTTGATGTCTTGACTGCTGCTTCCATGGGTGTTGATTATAGAGCCAACCAAAGCAAAATCTTGGACAACCTCAATCTTTTCTCCATTTAATGTGAAGTTGCGTGCTGACCCAGTGGTAAGGATTTTTGTTTTGTTGATGTTTAGTGGTGACCCATATTGAAGGCTATGATCTTTGATCTTCATCAGTAAATGTTTTAAATCCTCTTCACTTTCAGCAAGCAGAGTTGTATCATCTGCATGACGCAGGTTGTTAATGAGTCTTCCTCCAATCTTGATGCCAAGTTCTTCCTCATAAAGTCCAGCTTCTCGGATTATTTGCTCAGCATAGAAATTGAAGAGATAGGGTGAAAATATACATCCCTGATGCACACCTTTCTCAACTTTAAACCAGGCTGTGTTTCCTTGTTCTATTTGAACAACTGCCTCCTGGTTCACATACAGATTTCTCATGAGCACAATTAGGTGTTCTGGTATTCCCATTTTCCGAAGTGTTATCCATAATTTGTTGTGATCCACACAATCAAATGCCTTTGCATAGTGAGTAAAACATAGACATCTTTCTGATATTCTCTGCTTTCAGCTAATATCCACCTCCCATCAGCAATGATGTCCCTGCTTCCCTGCCCTCTTCTGAATCCTGCTTGATTTTCTGGTAATTCCCTGTCCATATACTGCTGCAGTCGCTTCTGAATGATCTTTAGTAGAATTTTGCTGGTGTGTGATATTAATGACATTGTCTGACAGTTTGCACATTCAGTTGGATCCCCTTTTTTGGGAATAGGCACAAATATGGATCTCTTCCAGTCAGTTGACCAAGTAGCTGTTTTCTAAACCATTTGGCACAAACATAAATTTGCTAATTGTTGTTGCTATTGTTAGGTGCCCTCGAGTAGGTATCCGACTCATAGTGACCCTCATAGGGTTTTCAATGGCTGACTATTTTGGGATTGCCTTGGGAGTGGATTGCCAGGCCCTTCTCCCATTTTTTCAGTGCTGGGAATTGAACTCTGGACCTCAGAGACTGCAGCGCAGAGCTCTACCAACTGAGCTAAATCCCAGCCCAAATTTGGGAACAGTACATGTTTATTTACCTTCACCTGTACTATATAAGATTAGATTGTTAAGTTTATAATTCTGTTCATCTATAAATATTCATAGGAAAATAGAAACAAAAACTGAAAAGGAGAATATAGTATGTAAGTGTCCATTTTCAAATGTTCTGGGCCCTCTTTCCTTGTAGAAGACATAAAAATGGATCAATTAATTCACTGATATTTCTTGACCCATTAAAAGCCATGGTCATGAGGTTTCATCTAAAGATTATTTCTCTGTGGGCTATGACTTTTAAAAATGAAATAGCTTACTTATTTTCTAATGTATTTTGAAAGTAGCAAAGATTTAAATCAATAAATTTCATTCCACATCTTTAATAGAAATGATTTCTACATCTCTTTTAGTCAACAGATATTTATTAGAAACTGTTTTGTATCATCACTTATTATCAGTAGTGGTCAACTGAAGATACTTTATTTAAAAAGGAATATTGTCTAGCTAGTCATCTAGGGAAAGATGATCCATTTTAAAAATTGTTAAATTCATATTGGTAAATTTGATAAATGGGGCTGGGGATTTAGCTCAGTTGGTAGTGTGATGCTCTGCAGTCTCTAAGGTCCCAGATTCGATTCCCAGAAATGCAAAAATGGGAGAAGGACAGGGCAATCCACTCCTGAGTCAATCCTGAAACAATCAGCCATTGAAAACCTTATGAGGGTTGCTATGAGTTGGACATGATTGGAGGGCACCTAACAACAAAGTTGGTAAATGGTTATTTGAAGAAATTGGTAAAACTACCAACATAAGAGCTCAGACCTGAAGCCTATGATCATGTTGGAAATCTCCATCTCCTTTTCCCCTCATAATCATTCCAAGTCATCAACATTTCTCCCATTTTTTCACTTTTCTCTTAACTATTTAGAAGCCTCTATCAATTCTTGTCTGGAAAGCCAATTGGATTATCTGAGAAGGATGAACACACACCCATTGGGAGGACTTTTTTCTTTGTTTCTTTTGTTTGAGACAAGGTCTTGCCATGTAGCCCCAGGCTGGCCTTGAGTTTGTGATTCCCCTGCCTCAGCCTGTCAAGTGTTCGGATTCTAGGTCTGCACTGCCAGACCTAGACCTATATCCTGCTTTGGCAGGTCTTTTAAAAATCAAGTTTCTCATATTATCTTTCTAAAAAACAAGGCACAACAAAACTTAACAGAATACAGTCATAAAGTAATTATGGCATTGAAGCAACAGTTAAGCATTGTTAGAGCCCTGTTAATGATAAGCCTTTATTGCAAGCACCCTTTTAATCTTCATTTTTCCTTTAAATAACCTAAGATGGGAGTTGGAGAGATTTGCCTTTCTATTTGACAGCTGTTAGACCCTTCCCTGGTATACCAGCTGCCTTGAGTGTGGAACGGTCAGCCAAGCAGCCAGCTGGGCTGCCCTGTTGCCAACACTGGCTGCTTTGAACACTCTACACTTGCCTTGAGGATGCTGTAGGGCCACTGTAGCTGCTGCTACTGAAGCACAGCTCCAGCTCTGGCAGGCACTGTCCCAGCCACCACTGGTTCTAACAGCTTCCAAAGAGCTTCTTTCATCACAAGCCTCAGGGAGTTCTAGATGACCCTGAAGCCATTTCCACTCAGGCCAGAGGAAGAATCCTTCTCTTGGTGGCCCAGAAATCCTACGACTGGAGTAAACACGGTTCTTTATTTGCCTTAGGGACTATTGCAATTGGTGCAAGCATAGTCTCTCATTTGCATGAGGGTCTATGCCATGATTGATGCAAATATGATCCTTCCTTTCCAGGAGGGACTGAGCCTCACTTGATGCAAGCCCAGTCCTTCATTTGCATGAGAGACTATGCCATGATTGGTCACATGCCCTTTCTGGCTATATAATCACACTGTTCAGTTTACTTTGTGAGCCAGCTGGGAGACAGTCTCCTTTGCCAACCCTGGTGGTGCAACATTGTTGTTAGGTGCTACTGAGTCAGGTCCAACTCATAGTGACCCAGTGTACAACAGAATGAAAGAGATACTATATATGGCAGTGCTATCCATAGGCTTTTCAAAGATTGATTGTTTTGAGAAAGGGCTGTTATGTCCTTCTGGTTTTTCTGTGCTGGGGATCAAACCCAAGGCTTCAGAGCAAGCACTCTACCAGCTGAGCCAAACACAAGCTCCCTGTGCAACATTAGGCCCAATAAAAGGTTTCTCTCAAATGGTCTTTTCTTGGCTACTTTTGATTGTTATCACTACTAGCGGGGGCTGAGCTGTAACAGGAGAGAGAAGATGGAGGAAGTGGCAGCAGAGTGGTGGCAGCAGAGCGGTAGCAATGGCAAAGGAAGCGGCAGGAGTGACAGTGGCAAGAGCAATGACAGGGCAGCTGAAGAGTTCCAGAGTGGCCAGGGCAGAAACAGTGGTGAGAAAAGGCAGCAAAGACGAGGACTGGAAAGAGCTGAAGATGGGAAGCTGCAGGCGCTGGTTACTAGACATGACAGGGAGCTCTGATACTCCAGGTCTGTGAGCTGGAACGCTAGTGAGTATCTAGAGCTGGGCATACTGACAGCATTGAGATTAACATCTCACTTTGTGGAGTGCTGAGCCCTGGTTGCTAGACAGTCCAGGGAGCTCTGATACTCCGGGTCTGTGAGCTGGAACACTAATGAGTATCTAGGGCTGGGGATTCTGACACTCTTGAGATTAACACCTCTCATTGTCAAGTGCTGAGGGTCTGGACACTCTAGGACCTAGAACTATAACAAAAGTCACTGTAGGGCTGAGGGTCCCAGCACCTGAGACCAGTATAAGAGCTGCAGGACTCTAAGAGGCACCACCTGCTGCTGTTTGCTGCTGTGTGATTCTGCCAACAACTGCTGCTGAAAGCTGATTACAATAGCTGCCAAGTGCCAGGGCCATGGGTGGTCAATGCTCAGAACAATAAGCTTCCTGAGTGCCTACATCATAAATCTGTAGCTTCTCAAAGCTGGTGCAAGAGGCTCCTGTGTCCCAGGGCTTAGATTCTGGGTCTGCCAGTCCAGCCTGTAAGATGTGGGCACTCAGGGACCTGAGACAGCCAGCACTGGAAGAGCTTCTCCTCACCCACCCATATTGCTATGCATGTAGAGCAAACTATGCCCAGCCAGGTGGCTGGTAACATAACAACCTGTGCAACAGCAATAGGAAATTAAAACACCTGGCCAGGGGCTGGGGCAAATGCCTGTAATGCCAATGACTTGGGAGGCCGAGGCAAGAGGACTGTGATTTCGAAGCCAGAGGCTGCCTGCACAGCAGCCAGACCTTGGCTCAAAACATGAAATTAAAGAAAAGGAAGTTGGAGGGTGTGGCTCAGTAGCGGCGCACTTGCCTAGCATCAGAGAGGCCCTGAATTCAAACCTCCAGTTTTCTCATGGTAACATCTACTTCATGCTACGCAAAGTGCTGGCCAAGGAATATTTATGGTCCTCAAAATTGTATTAATGGTTCAAGCTGGATAGGGATACAGAAATTACAAGTACGATTTCGGAATTATTTAGCAATTTGATATTGTAATTTGTTGTTGTTGTTGTTGTTTTACAGAAGTATCTTGCTGGATGCTGTTATTGTTTGATGCTGTCCAGTTGGATCTGACTCATAGCAACCCTATGTACAACGTAGCAAAACACTACTACCTGACACTGTGCCATGCCCGGTACTATATCAGCTCTGCTGTTGGATAGGCTGGAAAAAATAGAAAAACACAGTATTTCACCAAATGTATTTTGAGAAGCACGGTTTCATTTATAGAACTATAAAAATTAAGTCTGAATATAAAAATTTGCAGTTTAATATGTCTTCTGCATTAACCACTTAATAAATATTTATTGTGACTTATGTTATCATATTGGGACTGGGATTTAGCTCCATTGGTAGAGCACTGCTCTACAGTCTCTGAGGTCCTGAGTTTGATTCCCAGCACTGCTAAAGTGGGAGAAGGATGTGGCAATCCACTCCCAAGAGAATCCTGAAACAGCCATTGAAAACCTTCTGAGGGTCGCTATGAGTCAGAAACAACTTGACAGCACCTAACAACAACAACATGTTATCATATTATATGTAGTCCTTTAACAACCTTGAGCATTCTTATTTGGAAACACTCAGGGAAACACTATTAGTCAGGTAAGAATTTCCATGTGTATTAAAGATGGGATTATAAACTGGGCACGATGGCACATGCCTGTAATCTCAGTGATTTGGGAGGCAGAGGCAGGAGGATTGCAAGTTCAAGACCAGAGGGGGTCTGCATAATTTAACGAGAAAAAATGGGCTGGGGGTACAGCTCAGTGGTACAGCACTTGCAAAGCATGCAAGCCTGAGGCCATAAAAAGCTGGATAGGGATACAGAAATTACAAGTAAGATTTTAGAATTGTAATTTGTTGTTTTACAGAAGTATCTTGCTGGATGCTGTTATTGTTTGATGCTGTCAAATAGGGTCTGACTCATAGCAACCCTATATACAACAGAACAAAACACTACCTGGTGAGGCCCCAGTACCACAAAAAGAATAACAGGAGTGCAGAGGGAGAGAGAGAGAGAGAGAGAGAGAGAGAGAGAGAGAGAGAGAGAGAGAGAGAGGATTATAATCTCTGTATTTCCTTCCAGTTCTTTCTTTCTTCATACTGAAAGATGATGCCTATGCTGTATTTTCATTTACCTTTCTTACATTTCTTCACAAGTAGTAAAATCTGTCTTAAGTTACGGAGACTCAGGCATATGATAATTGTTTATGTAAGCTTCAGTGACACCATTCAAACTGGGCATTTTGTTTATTCATTTGTTTTTGCTAATGGAGCATTTAAGGTTTGATAATATTTCTGAATGCTCAATATCAGGACCCCATTGCTTTCACTTTTCTAATGAGAAAAATCCCAGGTGAAATCATTAGGTTAGTATCATTTGTAACATAAATACCTATTCACCAGGAACAGTATCATTGTGGGTCAGGAAACCAATTATTTCCACATTCTCTTTAGAATTGTCAGAAAATGGCAATGTGCGACCTCTAATAAGAGGATATACATTTAACTAGTATTTGTAGGGACTAATTTGTAATAGGTTTCACTTTGGGTTTATTGTTTTTCCAGGGGCTTCTATCTTCCCATTATCTTCTTCTAATTTTATTTTGAATTGCTCTTCTTGCTTCAAGCTTGAATATATTTATTTTTTCTTGCAGTTTGTAAGTGAATCCAGTTCAGTTCTTGCCCTTTCCACCAGGAACAATAATGTGATGCATAATTAGAGCAGTGCTTTTTTTTCTGCCCCATAGGGATTTCTTTTCTGATTAAAAATTAAAAGTAACAAGAAGATTTGCTTCCTTTTAGGTGGAAGTAAGAGTTTCTTATCTTGGATCTTAGTTATGGTGGGTAAATATGGCCATCATTCATGATAAATGAATGATGTGTAGTAATTACACAACGGTGTAGTAAGTAATTGAAATAACAAGGAGGTATAGAGGGCTGAAATCACGTGACATGTTCTGAGGAGGGCAGAGTTTTAATACAAAGTAAAATTTTCTGGAATGGATTTACACTGTGTGTCTGTGATGAACTCAAGCATTTAAGGACCTTCCCAGTATGCACAGAATGTGAGGGCATGCTGCAGCATGCAAAAGCATTGACGGTGTCACCCACCACCCAGGCTGTAAAATGAGAAATAGTTTTATTCAAATGGGAATCGATTATGCAAGGAGTCTTCTAAGACAATGCATAGAAAATGCATGATACCAGTTTGTAGAAGAAGGAAATCAAGGTGCAGGATGGGCCAGGAAATCATTGTAGGGGACCATGCTTTGCTAAAAGAATAAGAAGAAAGAAGGAGTTTTAGTTCAAGGCAACAATTGAGATGACCATATCAGAAAAGGGGTGTCTAATCTATGATAGGATGACTGGGGGTACCTTTGGTGATAAAGATTTACATTAGAGGCCAGAGAAGCCCAGTTTTCACTCAGCCGCCTACATTTTTCTACAGAGACTCACCCTATTTCTTAAGCAAAGCAAAATACATACAAATAAATTAATGACAACAAAATGTTTCAAATTCATCTTTGCACATTACCAGTTTATTGTTTTTAGAAGCTTACGGCAATATTTTACTCTCAAATCTTCAGTTTCAGTGTTGTTATATCTACTGTGCACTCTTCTTCTTGTTACATGTTTTGTGTAGGTGGAAAGATAATCATTTTTTTGCATATACAGTGAAAGGAAATGGGAAATGAGAGTCGCTTTTTAAATAGTTTTGTTAGATACTCAGGATTGTCAAAACCACTTTGCTGAAATATAACTTACAGTCATAAGGTTCACTCAAAGTATTTAACTCAATGGTTTTAGTAATCATTATCACAATCTACTTCTCAAACATTTTTATCACCTCTCAAAGACATTCTGTATCCTGCATTATAAGGTCTTTCATGACTTGCTCCTTTTGCTTTTAGCATAACGTTTTCAGAGTTCCTCCATGTTTTGGCAAAAGTTAGTACATCATTCTTTGTTATTGATGAATAAATGTTTATGGCACAGATATGCCACAGTTTAACCCGTTTATCAGTGATGGACCTTTGAATTATCTCTGTGTTTTGGTTATTATGAAGAATGCTGCAAATGAATCTTGAGGATGTAATTCTAAGCGAAATAAGCTAGCCACAAAAAGACAAATGCTTCATGATTTCATTTTTGTGAGGTATCTATAACAATCAGGTTCACAGAATCAGAATCACAGTTGTCAGGGGCAGGTGGGAAGAGGGAAATTAGGAGTTGGTTATTAATGGGCACACTTTCAACCGAGCAACTTTAGGTTGAATAAGATCCCAAGATCTCCTGTACAATATTGTACATATAGTCAGACATAATATATTACACACTTACTGTAAATGCATTGAAAGGGTAAATCTTAGTGTTCATTCTAAGATAACTTTTTAAAAAATAAAACGTCCGTATGAACACTTTTACGTGTATGTTCATCACTGCTAAGCATTTATTTGAAGCAATATGGTAGAGTAATAGAGAATGGCAGAATCAGGATAGGTGGTATTGCAGGCATGAGGGAAATTGTTAGAGAAAAGACTCACAGAAAAATCCTAGGAAAAAAAAAAACAGAGAAATTTTCTCCTGTGTATCCTTGCCCCTGAGAATCTCAGTTTCATGGAGAAGCAAAAGTTCATGGAAACCAGTTTCTAAAAAAATAATTAGTATGTATCATTAGATCTTAGGGCATGGGTTACAAAATTACTTTTCATCTAAAACAATGACTTAGCATTTATTATTCCATTTTTGTGAATAGGATAATTAGAACTTTTGTCACACAGTGTATATGAGTATTGGAATTTCACAGTGTGCCCATAAATGTATGTAATTTATTATTTGTTAGGGAAAAAAGAAAAAAAGAAATGAACATGTAAATAAACTTAACAGGAGATCTTAAAAACATTTATTACAGACCACACACATAAAAATATCCTGCCGGGGAGTGTGGAAACTACCTCTGATCCCAGTGACTCAGGAGGCTGAGGCAGAAGGATTGCAAGTTCCAGGTATGAGGCAGCCTGCATGATTTAGTGAAAACTTGTCTCAAAAAAAGAAATAAAAAAGAGCAGGGGTGGTAGCCTGGTGGAAGAGCACTTGCACAGTATACCTCAGGGTTATCCCTTAAGTACTGCAAAGCAGCAATAACCCAAAACACCTAGATGTGTATAAACTCAGAGTGTCTACTTAGATTTATAAAGTCCAGTAAGTTTTTAGATCTTTCATGTTTTTGTGTTTTTCATTGTTATGAGCATATAAGACTACTTACCTGTTGATAATGTATCCAAGAGATAACCAGCTAATAAAATTAAGGGTTTCCAAATGTGTGGAATATGATGAGACATGTGCATGCATATAACATAATAAAATACACATTTAACGAAGGACTATCATAATTATGAGCTTACGAGTCAAATGTAATTAAAGTGGCTAAGTCTCCTGGACTATGATCCTGACTCTCTTTCTAAAAAGTTCTGTTATTTTCACCAAAAATCACAAATTGTGTTTTAATTTCTCATTTTGAAAATTGTCTTAATTTCCATGGGTTTAGTTATTTTTTGCACATTTTCAAACTCCAAATTTCTACAGAGTCTTATGCCACGAATTTCATGCATAATGCTAAAAACTGTGCAATATTTCAAATGTGTAATACTGACATGTACAATTCACATGTTGTAAAGCACATTTAGTTTATTAAAGAATACAGCAATGTAATTTTACTTTAGGTATATTTATGGGTTGTTTTGCATGAGATATATTGTGATTATGAATCATCTATTGACTAGTAAATGGCTCCATCGAAAATAACATTTTTGAATCACTTCAGAGCACATGGTTCTATAAAACTGAAGTTATTATGTTCTCACCAGGCAACTAATATGCCAGTCAGGAATGTAATGATGAACACGACACATAAATTGTGATTCTATGCTGTAAATATTCTGATTATTAGGCTGATGAAGGTGGATAAGTCCATGAAGAAGGAAATTCTTTAGTTTGCCTTTCAAAACATAAAGTAAGATTTTAATGTCATACCTGCCCACCACATAAATTTTTTGTAATTTTTAGGTATTTCACATGTATTTCCTATATATTGAAAAGATGAGACCAAGTAAGTCTCTAAATGGAGTCCTGAGAAACTAAAAATATCCAAATTTGGATGCAAAATTTGTTACAGATAATGGGAAGTAAGGAAAAGGCATAGATAAGTCATTGGAGAAGTGATAATTTCTATATATAATTCATGATCTTCCAGAAGTTTGTCCAGAAGTTTTATAGAAGTTCTATAGAAAAGTCAGAATACTTTTGTAATTTTTGTCCACTACTTAACTTTGTGTCCTTCTTGATTTTTCATCACTGAAAACAATTCAATAATTTTAATATTTAATATTAAGTTTTGAAAATGGTCACATTGCAATTCAAGTCACTTCTGGACAAAATGTTATTGTTGTTGTTAGGTGCCCTCCGGTAGGTATCCAACTCATAGGGACCCTACATACACCAGACGAAACACTATTGTCAGTTCTTCTCTGCTATTCATAGAGTTTTCTATGGCTGATAGTTTTTTGGGAGTGGGTTGCTGGGTCTTTTTCCCAAGCCTACAGCACCGGGTGTTCCCAGGTTGTCTCCTATCCAAGTACTAACCAGGCCTGACCCTACTTAGCTTCTGAGGTCTGACAGGATGTGTCGCCACAGTGGTACAGCTGCAGGCCAGGACAGAATATTAGAGTGAATCTTAAATTTCTCCAAAAAGCAGTTCATGTTACTGCTGCTGTTCAAAATTTAACTCCTCTGAAAGTTACCACTTGGTGTTGCAACACTTCTTAAATGTGGTCTTTATTGCTAGGCAAACATAGCTGCAAAAGTATTTACTTATCTGAGACATGAATTCAAATCAATTAACAGAATTGTGGTTCTTGATTTTTGAAGGAACAATAATAATATTGCTTTTAATATTCATAGCATTAATCTTATTTTACTGTGTTTTAAAGTTCATTTGACCCATAATAAAGTACATCAGGAAGATTTGGGGCCTGATGTCCTTGGTTAAAGTCTTAGTAACTTCAAAACCTTTAGTAAGCCATTGGGTTCTCCCAGTGAATATTGACTCTTTTATCAAAAGAGACTGAAATGACCTTTCACTTTCTCTCATTACTGCAAACTGGATCACAATAGATAATGCGTGCACTATTCCATTCAAAGCAATGAGTTCTATTACAAATTTAAACTAAATCCAATTCCAATTAGTTTATGGGAAGTTTTCAAAATACACGATTATTGAGTTATTATTACAAACATCATAGTTCTTGCTCCCTAAAGTTAAGTTCTTATTAGAATGTGTTGACCATGTACTATAATCTTGGCAATTTTTCACATGCTATAAGGGATTAAAATGAAATACACGCAAACACTCATGTATGTACATGTGCACACACACACACACACACACACACACACATGATAATGAGTGCCATGAAGCAACTTATAATTCAGTTACAGGTGAGAGATGTACATTCATAAAGGGTCTGTCTGGAATCCTAAATATTTAAACGTTAACTTTTGTAGCACACTTAGGCTGCATTTGCTATGAGGTTTCAAGGTAGAGGAAATTTCGGTGGCAATAGTGTCTCAGATAATGTTCCAGACATCTTTGAATAGAGACAGAATGGTTTTAAGTTTGCAGCACAACTTGGGTCCCTCGATATGTACCTTCCACCAATGCCCCTTCTTTCTGTATCTAAACTCTCTCATCTCAAGGTGACTTTTGCCTGGAGTCTCCAACCTCTGCCTCTGAGAGTCTTTTTCATGGACGTCATGTGACTCATTTCCTGTCGCCTGTCAATCCTGTTTTCCTGTGCCCATTGTGTATAGGTATTCCCAGGATCACCCTAGAAAATAAAATACCTGCCTTGCCCTCACCCTGCTCACACTCTATGCCTTACATTCCATTATGCTAGCCCTGATCAGTCATTGATTGTGTGCTCCATAGTATTACAGGCATTTACTGTAAGTGCAATGATTTGTAGATCAAGTTACTGAGAAAGAAGAGGTAGGAGAATTTTCCAAGGTGACACATTTGACAGCAGTACTAGGAGCTGAGCCCCTTCACACAGATGTGTGAAGATGTGGGGGAATCGTGTGATCCATGTGACGTTTCTAGGTGATGTAAATAGACAGATAGATGTGTCTTGACCCACTCTCACTCATAAGAAGGCATTTTTAATTTCATATTACATTTAAGAAAAATTACTTCTAGGATAATAATTCCAACCAGCACAAAATTCTCTCTCACATTCCAACCTCTCTGGTCCTTCCCTATAGTGAATTGTTCATACCTGTCTGTCATTTAGAAGAGTAAGTAGAAAAGTGTGACATTATAAAGAAGGGACTGAACAACCAGAAGCCAGGCATCAACTCCTGATATTCTTTAAAGGAGGTCACTTAGGAAAATTCACTTATTTCTTACCTAGATTTTGTGTGTAAAAGAATATCAACTCGCTGGGCGAGGTGGTACAAGCCTGTAATCCCAGCAACTCGGGAAGTAGAGGCAGGAGGATCACAAGTTCAAGACCAGAGGCAATCTGCATAATTTAGCAAGACTCTGTCTCAAAAAGTAAGAAAATGTGCTGGGGGTGCAACTCAGTGGTACAGCACTTGCAAAGCATGCAAGCATGAGGCCCTGGGTTCAGCACTCAATACTACAAAAAAAATTTAAAAAAAAGATTACCAACTTACCTGGGCACCATGGCACAAGATGGTAATCACAATGACTCATGAGATGGAAGCAGGAGATCATGAGTTCTAGGCCCAAAAGCAGCATGTGCAACTCAGCAAGACCCAGTCTCAACATTAAATATGAAAATGGGATTGGGAAATATAGAGCTGGGAAGTGCTTGTGTGTACACTCATACGTATGGGAAGCATCTGTATATTTCTATATCTGTTTAACTGTGTATATGTCAATCTTTCATCTTCATCATCTACTATCTGTCCATGTAAAGATTAACACTGCTTTATATTGATGCCTCTTACTGTGTTAGGGTTTAAGTTTTTAAGTTTCTTTTTTAATTTTTCAAAGAACTAATATGCAGAAACATAAATGTATGTATTAATGGGTTAACTTATAAAAGACAGTATATAGGCTGGGCTCTGTGGCATGCATACCTGTAATCCCAGAGACTCAGGAGACTGTCTCAAGAGGATTGCAGACTTGAGGCCAGAGGCAGCTTGCATAAGTTAGTGAGACCCTTTTTCTCAAAACAAAATAGAAAAAAGGGGCTTGCAGTGCAGTTCAGTGGTAGAGCACTTGCCTAGTATGTGTGAGGGCCTGGGTTGTTCAACTTCCCAGTAGCATAAAGAAAGAGGGACATAGAGAAAGAGAGGGGAGAAAGAGAGAAAGAGAGAGAGGGAACGAGAGAGATGGAGAGAGAGAGAGAGAGAGAGAGAGAGAGAGAGAGAGAGAGATGTATATAGTTTTGTGACTTGAATAATATATCCAAACTATATAAAGTCCTATGAATAAAGGTAAACTTTTTCTTAACTTTAAGGAAAATGCCTTTAACAAAGTGAGTTGAATTGTTGTTGTTAGATGCCGTGAGTTGGTATCCGACTCATAGTGACGCTCATAGGGTTTTCAATGGCTGACTGTTTTGGGATTGCCTTGGGAGTGGACTGCCAGGCCCTTCTCCCATTTTTGCGGTGCTGGAAATTGAACTCGGGACCTCAAAGACTGCAGCTCAGTGCGCTACCAACTGAGCTAAATCCCAGCCCAAGTTGAATTGAGCAATATCAAAAACATATACTGAAAATGGATACAAAATAAATTGTACGTGTATTTCTCTAATAAAGGATTGTTGTTAATGTTATTAGGTGCCTTTGAATCACATCAAACTCATAGTAACCCTTGTACAAGAGGATGAAACACTCCACGACACTGTGCTATGCTCAGCACTTTGTCAGTGCTTCTATGCTATTCATAGAGTTTGGGATGGCTGATTGTCTTGGGATTGTTTCTGGCAGTGGGCTGCCAGGTTCTTCTCTCATTTTTGTCATGTTGGGGATCAGATACAGGCCTTCAGAGTGCACAGAGTAAGCAGTCTACCAACTGAGCTAAACTCCAAGTCCCTCCAAATATACAGAATATCAAATATTGGTCTGATTTTCCTTGATAATTCATGATTGTTACAGTTGAAAGGTATTTTATTGTAACAAAACAATTACATAGAAAACTGAATGTCTCAGGAACTTTTATTTTAACAACAATGATAATGTTAAAATTTGTTCAAAAACTCTGGTTAAAATTAAAGTGTTGTCAAAATGAAACTAATTCTGGTCTGGATATAAAATATGTGCATAGCAGTGTGCACAAATGGGAAAATGGCTATCATATAAAACTGGAAGCTGATATTTTTTATTCCTTATATTAGTTTATTTCTTAGGTGGGATATTTCAGATAAAGCACATATTTTCTGTGGTGATGAAGATGGAACCCAGGCCTTTGTATTCTGCCAAGGAACTACATCCGCAGCTCAAAAAGCACATTTTTATAATGATAGTCCTATTGAGTATAATTGGGATGGGATTTAGCTCAGTTGGTAGAGTAGTGCGCTGCAGTCTCTGAGGACTCAAGTTCAATTCCCAGAACTGCAAGAATGGGAGAAGGGCCTGGCAATCCACTCCCAAGGCAATCCCGAAGCAGTCGCCATTGAAAACCCTATGAGGGTCACTATGAGTGGGATACCAACTCAATGGCACCTAACAACAACATTGAGTATAATTAGATAATAATAGGTTAATGCAATAATATCCATTCTGAAGAAGAAACTTAAGCAAATGTATAGTTTGAAGAAGGTAGTGTTGTTAGGTATTGTCCAGTCAGGCCTGACTCATAGCCATCCTATGTAGAACAGAAACACTTCGGGGCACTATGCCATACCTGGTATGATGTCAACTCTTCTCTGCTATTCATAGGGTTTTCAATGGATGATAGCTTTGGGATTGCTTTGGGAGTGGATTGCCACTTTCTTTTTCCATTTGTGCAATGCTGGGGATCAAACCCAGGGCCTCAAAGAGTGCAGAGCATCACTCTACAACTGAGCTAAACTCCAGCCTCTTTAAGAAAGCTTGTTGTTGTTGATGTTATTGTTAGGTGCTGTCAAGTTGGGTCTGACTCTATGTACAACAGAAAGAAATAGTGACAGACACTCTGCCACTATTGTCCGTGTTTCTCTGCTATTCATAGGGTTTTCAATGTCTTATTATTTTGGGAGTGGATTGCCAGATCCCTTTCCTTAGCCTGCAGCATCTGGTAGTTACCTTAATTTTAAAAACTAGGAAAAAGTCTCTAAATATGCCAAATTTCAAAAAGTAGGATTCTCAATGCAACTAACTATAAATAGTGGAGCTACTTTGAGTCTTCTATATATTAAAAAGCCTGCAGCCATAGCCCTATGGCATCCGATCCCATCAGATCTTGGAAGCTAAGCAGGGTCGGGCCTGGTTAGTACCTGGATGGGAGACTGCCTGGGAACACCAGAAGCTGTAGGCTTGGGAGAAGGACCAGGCAACCCCCTCCCAAAAAATAATATGCCATTGAAAACCCTATGCACAGCAGAGAAGCACTGACAATAGTGTTTCCCCTGTTGTACAGAGGGTCGCTATGAGTCAGATACTGACTCGATGGCACCTAACAACAACAACAATATATTAAAAGGAATACCAAACATATTATCATATTTCATATGCTCCATATATTTGTAGATATAATCCAATACCAGATTATAATTATTATGTAAAAATAATATAAAAGTTAAAATAATTATTACTAATTAAAATAGTGATAAAATCTTCCATCTTTCTAAGGGGAAAATGTTTCATTCAGTATGATTTGCCTACATAAATTCACTATTCCTGGGGTCTATAAAGCCTCATATTTCTGAAGCTACATTTAAAAACTTCCATTTAGAAGCATGCAATGAAGGATTCTGTCACAAACATTTATCCATTAATAGGAAATTGCTGAGTCTGATATAATTTCCATCGAGCGTGTTACATGAAATAATTTTAGATAAGTTTTGTGAAATAATCTGTGTTTGCCATTTTGTTCAATGACAAAAAATCATTATAGACTTGGAAGTTTACACAGTAAACATTTATTTCCCATAGTTCTGGAGGATGGCAAGGCCAAGATCAAGGTACACATGGATCTGGTGTCTACTCAAGTCCCCCTATTTGGTTTGCATATGGCAGTTTTCTCATTGTGATCAAACTTGGCCAAGGTACAAGAAGACCACCTGTCCCTTTCTCTTTAATGAAGCCAATGATCCAATCACAGGGGCTTCTCTCTCATGGCCTCGTTATCTCCTAAAGGCCAGCTTCCTAATACCATCACATTGGGAGTTAAGCAGCTAACACATGAATTTTGAGGGGACACAGACATTCATTCTATAGCAGATTTCAGTTAATGAACACTTTTTCTCAATTAT
Source organism: Pedetes capensis (assembly GCA_007922755.1). Classification (NCBI taxonomy): domain Eukaryota; kingdom Metazoa; phylum Chordata; class Mammalia; order Rodentia; family Pedetidae; genus Pedetes; species Pedetes capensis. The sequence goes on from VMDO01025558.1 coordinate 19,686, forward strand.
TATCCCATTTCTGCAAATGTATTCATACAGCCTAGATTTTTATTCTTCTGGAATGAAAAATGAAGCAGCAAATTAATCTGAAATCTTTTTAACAAATATCATAGCATTTACACTTTTTAGAAATTTTATTTTGTGTATCTATCTATCTATCTATCTATCTATCTATCATCTATCTTCCATATTAATAAGGATTTAGGAAAACTAATAAACATGCAGTTTTGGAGTATTGCTTATTGAATTCAATTCATGGATTTACATTTTGGCATAAAGTTAAAAGATGTCATGGCCTCTACCAATGTGTATTGTTGTCGTTAGGTTCCATAGAGTCATGTCCGACTCAGCGACTCTTATAGGGTTTTCAATGGCTGATTATTTCGGGATTGCCTTGGGAGTGGATTGCCAGGTCCTTCTCCCATATTCACGGTGCTGGGAATCAAACTCAGGACCTCAAAGACTGCAGAGCGGTGCTCTACCAACTGAGCTAAATCCCAGCCCAATGTGTATTAGCCATAGGTTTTTATTGACAAGTTGCTATTTTTTAAAAAATTGCATTCAAGTACTATTAGCTTTTGTGTATATACACAAAGGGAGGCAAATGATATATTTTGTAGTCATGTCCAAACTTCTAACTATAAAGTAGCATGCATCCTATGATAGCCAGAGGTTTCATAGGATAATGTGGTGGAAATATGCACTGACTTGGTGCTCTGTTGTCTTCCTGCCCACTGCTAGTGTAGGTTGTCACTGGTTATTGCCTAGTGCTTTTCTATGGATCAAAATTCTTGCTCATTTAAGTCTTTTCCTTTGTTTTTCTCTTATCTTCATTGCCTTCATTTTATATTCACTTTATTGTTGTTGTTAGGTGCCACTCAGTTGGGTTGTTCCACTCATAGGGACCCTGTGTACAATAGATGAAACACTACCCAACACTGTACTATGATTGGTATTGTCAGTGCTTTTCTGCCATTCACAACGTTTTTAATGGCTGATTATTTTGGGGGAGTGGGCTGCTATATCCTTCTCCTAAGCCTACAGCACCTGGTATTCCCAGATGGTCTTCTATCCAAGGCCTAACCAGAGCCAACCTTGCTAGGTTTTCAAATTCTGACCAGATCCGGTGTCATGGGGCTATGGCTGCAGGCTTTATGCTCACTTGCTGTTGTTGTTGTTAGGTGCCATCGAGTCCAGTCCGACTCATAGCGACCCTATGTACAGCAGATTGAAGACACTTGCTGATTCTGTGCCAGGCAAACTATCTTATTTATGTTTAAGGCCATTGTTGCAGACACTGTGTCAATCCATCTGGTGGAGGGTTTTCCTCTTTTGCATTGACCTGCTGCTCTCTCAAACATGATGTCCTTCTCCAGGGATTGATCTCTCCTGACTACATGTCCAAAATATGTAAGATGCAGTCTGGCCATTCTTGCTTCCAAGGAGCACTCTGGTTGCACTTCTTCTAGGACAGATTTGTTGGTTCTTTTGGCAGTCCATGGTATATTCAACAGATGTCTCCAGCACTACAATTCAAAAGCATCAATTCTTTTTCTGTCTCCCTTGTTCAATGTCTAGCTTTCTAGATACCTCTAATTTTTTCAAAGAAAAATTCACTTTGTGAATTCACTGTGTCAAAAGGTGAAGGATCTTTGACTGACAGTCCAAAGACCTTTTATAATAGTACTTGCAATGGCCCAGGACTTTTGTCTCCACTTCAGAGGCAAATCATTCAATCTATTCAGCATGACAAAGCAAATGGAACTCAGTGAACCTGACTCATAGAATACAGTTTACAAGAAACAAAGATTTGTAATGAGATTCATGACTAGCATGTAGACTTGAACTATTATGTCAACTTGAGTAAAGCAGTAGTCTACAGAAAGCAAGAAACATTCAAAGCCAATTCAGGGTGCTAGGAACTGACCCAAGAGGAATTAGTTGTCTGCTTTTAATATGGAAGGTTGTTGTTATGTGCTATTGAATCAGGTCTGACTCACAGGGTCCCTATGTACACCAGAATGAAACTTCCTGACACTGTGCCATGCCTGGCACTATGTCAGTGCTTCTCTGCTATTCACAGAGTTTTCAATGGCCAGTTGTTTTGGGATTGTGTCCAGGAATGAGCTGCCATGTCCTTCTCTCATTTTTTGCATTGCTGGGGATCAAACCCAGGGCATCAGAGAGCACAGAACAGGCCCCAGCCTCTTGGTGAGCAGGGCGAATAAATTTAATGAGATTTTTTTTATGCTCATATCATATGTCAAGTCCTATTTCGGTAGAAAATCAATGAATCTTCTCAAAGTGAAGATATGCTTTTATATATATGCTGAAATCAGTAGCTATATAAGATTTTGCTTTTTTTTTCTTACAAGCTTTTACCTATTCATTTTTCACTGAGGTACCATTTCATAGTCAAATAACTCTTAGTTGGTAATTGACATTTCAGATATTTATCATCTTTCAGATACGGTCACATCTAGTTTTATTGCACAATGAAATTCATAGCAGATCCCCATTGCCATTTTAAATATTTCCCTGTGAACAACTAGCGTAAGATCCAAGTGACTGTAGCTGGTAACTTAGCTAAGTGGACAAAAGTTTTTTCCTTGAAGTGATAAAGACTCTCTCCTTGATCAAATTTTCATCAGGCTCTACTGCACTCAGCTTTAGCATGAAGCTTGCTGTGTCAGTTTAGTGAAAACACTTCTCCCTGGGTATTATCATCCTGGCTTCCCTTAAGCAAAACCATAATGAGTCAGTCTAGCAAACATTCCCAAGCCTTGGTGCTTTCTCTTGCTAACTTTTAATCCAATGATGCTACCCTCTTTCTTGAGTATAAACCTCCAGCTATTCTTGAATTTGGAGTTGAACCTAATTTCTCTCCTCTTCTGCAAAACCCCTCTGGGCTGCAGTTCCTTCTTAAATAAGGTTCCCTACCATCATTAATGCCTACAGCCATAGCTCTGTGGCATCTGCTCTCATCAAACCTTGGAAGCTAAGCAGGATCAGGCCTGGTTAGTACTTGGATGGGAGACCGCCTAGGAATACCAGGTGCTGTAGCCTTGGGAGACAGACCTGGCAATCCACTCCCAAAAATTAATCCGCCATTGAAAACCCTATGAACAGCAGAGAAACACTGACAATAGTGTTTCGCCTGTTGTAAGCAGGGGCACTATGAGTTGAATATCGACTCAAGGGTGCCCAACAACAACAACAACTATCTTTAATGAAATTCATAAATACCATTTCTTTAACAGAAAGGCATATTTTCAGCACTTATTGATTTCCAACAAATGTACAACAACTTTTGCTAGACAACACATTTGCAATGGGTCTCACTTCTCTAGCCTCAATTTCCTCCGTTGTCCACTGAACATAAGAAGGGAAAAAGCTACTATTTTTGCATTTAATGAAAAGTTACGTAGCCAAGTATAGTTGAACAAGCAGTGGATTGAAAGTCAGAATACCAGGGCTCTCATCAGGACCCTCACTATAACTAGCACTATGAATTGCAGCAAAACATATATAGCCCTTCTGGGCCTTCATTACTTTCCTCTACATACTAAAGGTTTATGTTGTTCATGGGGCTGGGATTTAGCTCAGTTGATAGGTGCTGCTCCACACTCTCTGAGGACCTGGGTTTGATCCCCAGCACCTCAAAAAAAAAGAAAAGCAGAAGGATGTGACAATCCATTCCCGAAGTAATCCTAAAACAATCAGCCATTGAAACCCCTGTGAGGGTCACTATGAGTTGAACCCTGCTGAGGGGCAACTAACAACAAACAACAATCTTTGTTTTGTTAAAGACTTTAAGGGACTTGCAGAGTGCACAGGTGGATTCAAAGTCCTTCCTTAGAGATTTTCCTGGCACATGGCTTCATTCACTGTTGAGGAACAACAGAAGTCATTTTCAATTCTTTTTATGGATACTGTCTGCTAATAGCTATCTTACTACATAACAATATAACTTTTTAAAAAAAATATTTATTTGAAAACACTGAAAGCATAAACAGTTACAACAATGAATTATACATTATGTGAACTTTCATAAATAAAGTCATCTTTTAAAAAGTTTATTCTATCTCCCTCTCTAATAGAACCAATTTTAGCATTTAATGAACAATATTTCTTATTTTCTTCTTGAAGATTTTAAAGCAGCTGAGTGTGGTGTCTAACACCTATAATGTCAGCAGCTGGGGAGGCAAGGCAAGAGGATCATAGATTTGAGGCCAGAGGCAGTTTAGGTAACTTAGTGAGATCCTGTTGATAAAAAATAAAAAGTGCCCTGGGGGTGCAGCCCAGTAGTAGAGCACTTGCAAAGTATGTTGTATCACAGGCCCAGGGTTCAACCCCTAAGTACTGAAAAAAAAAAAAGGCATAAAAAGTTATTTATCTATATGCTAATAGCATTTTCTCAATGTACACAAGTATGACTCATTGGACTAAATGGTCAGTAAGTTAAACTAATATTATTACATAAAAGGAAAAACTAAATACAATTTTGCTCTTAACTCCAGATGCAGATCGTGTTCTTACAGCTTTTCAATTCATACTAATGATAGTAAGCATGACAGTGTGAGAAACCTCAGTGAACAAATCTGTAATGGAATTGGTGAAAATTAATTAAAAAACAATTTAAAGTCTATGAAATTTTGGTAAGATAGGACAGTCTATGATATTTGAATACAAGTCACTCCCTCTAGGTCACAGGAGCACAAGGATTCCTCTCTCAACGACTGAACTAAGGACTTTGACTCTGGGAGGACAGTGTGTCAGCATTCCTCAGCCTGCCCCCAGATACCTGTTACTGAGGCTAATTGTGATTGGAAGGTTGTGACTCCCGTCTCCTATCCAAATCTTACTTTGTTGCTATTGTTGTTAGGTCGGTTGAGTCTTGTCCCACTCCTACTGACCCTCATAGAGTTTTTAATTCTACCAATTGAGAGCACTGAGAATTGTAGAGCCCTAATCTACTGAGCTACTCCATGAGGTAGTTGTTAAATGGGACAGAGATAAGCCAGCACCTCAGGCTGCCTCCCCTCTTTCGCTAGAGCAAGCTGTCACTGACAGAGAAGCTTACTATTGTTTTTCTCCACAGACCTTAACACTGGCTTAGAGATTTTTGGGCAGATAGGCCAAAGAACAGATAATTCCTAACTTTTTCCCCCAAGAAAATGAATTCATTTGCAACAAATAATGGAAAGTCCGTGATGAACATGTTCTCAAGAATAGGGGTGTTGGAGCTGGGTGCTATGGTGCATGTTACAATCTCAGCAATTTGGGAATCTGAGGCAGGAAGAATATGAAATTTTGGACAGAGGCAGTCTGCACATCTTAATGAGAGCTTGTCTCAATAAAAAAATTTAAAAAGGGACATTAAGATACGTGAAGATGGAAAATTGATACACCCCCCTAAAAGACCTGGTGAAACAAAAGAGCTAAGATAGTAATATATAGACTTTATGCTGAACAGAGAGAAATGAAAAATGGAAAAAGAGAGATAAGGGGAAAAAAGTCCTTGTAAGTTGAATAGTCTCAGGGGCAGATGAAGAAAGAAAGAAAGAAAGAAAGAAAGAAAGAAAGAAAGAAGAAAGAAAGAAGGAAGGAAGGAAGGAAGGAAGGAAAGAAAGAAAGAAAGAAAGAAAGAAAGAAAGAAAGAAAGAAAGAAAGAAAGAAAGAAAGAAAGAAAGGAGAAGGGAGAAAAGTTTGAGACGATGTGGCTACAATTCCATAAGAACCACAGTGCAGATTTCCTCAGTGGGAGAGAAAGACCAATACCCTTGCAGCTATTTGGGAGACCCTATACTATAGAGAAGACTGTCAAAAAATGGAGCCTGGACACTGAATGGGGGCTTTGGGGGCTCACTGACACAGTACCCAGGAGGAAAAGACATTCCATGGTCTGAAAGACAAAGAGATTCAATCATTTACCTCCTCCCCCTCCCCTGCAGCAGCCTAGGGCTCTTAAGGAGCCACTGCCATTGGGTGTGTCTGGGAACTAGACTATCATCCATTTAAATAAACAAACCCTGAGGGAAGCTGTCTGCTACCTTGAGAAATTGGTGGCTAAGGTGTGAGCTCTAGTAATGTGGAATTCCCAGGTGGCCTGCTCTCTGCTTTGGCCCTGAGCAAGTGCCTGGAATGAGTGAGCCTAGGGAACTGACCTTGCCTGTGCCCAACAGTGAGACCCGAACACACAGCACTGCTGTATACACAATTATTTTTATGTTTAACCCCAATGTTACTCACTGTGTCCTCCAGGGAGTGGTCTCTGCTGACAACATGTCCAAAATGCATATAAAGACTCAGTCTAACCATCTTGGGATGAATGTGTTGATTCTTTTGGCAGTCAATGGAGCATTCAATATTTGTCTCTAGTACTGTAACTCAGAAGCATTGATTCTTCTCCTGTCTCCCTTATTCAACGTCCAGCTTTCGCAAGTATGTTATGTGACTGAAAATACCAGGGCATGAGTCAGGTGCTCCTTTGTCTTCAGCATGATATCTTTACTTTTCAACACTTTAAAGAGGTCTTTTGCGTCAACTTTTCCCAATGGAATGGGAATGTGTCTTTTGATTTCTTGACTGCTGCTTCTGTGGATGTGGACTGCAGAACCAAGTAAAGCAAAATCTTGGACAGCCTCAATCTTTTCTCCACTTACCATAAAGTTGTTTAGTGATCGAGTTGTATGGATTTTTGTTTTGTGGATGCTGAGTTGCAATCCATATGGAAGGCTGTGTTCTTTGAACTTCATCTGTAAATGTTTCAAATCCTCTTCATTTTCTGCAAGCAAAGTTGATTCATCTGAGTAACACAGGTTGTTAATGAGTCTTCCACCAGCCCTGATGCTACATTCTTTTTCATAAAGTTCAGCTTCTCAGATTATTGTTCAACATAGAGATTGAAGAAGTATGGCGAAAGGATATAGCTGTGACAAATACTTTTTCTGACTTGAAATCAGGCAGTGTTTCCTTGTTTTTTTTAAATGACTGCTTCCTGGTCCATGTTCAGTTTTTTCATGAACACCTTTAAGTTTTCTGCTATTCCTATTCTTCACAATGTTATCCATATTTTTTTTTTGTGATCCACAGAGTCAAGTATATTTGCATAGACAATAAACCAGAGATAGACATCTTTTTGGTATTCTCTGCTTTCAGCCAGTATCCATCTGACATCAGCAATGATATACCTGCTTCCACCCACTTCTTAATGTGGCCTCATTTTCTGGGGAATAGACCTACAACAAGTCAAGATTGTAATAATAATAATAATAATAATAATAATAATAATAATAGAACTGCCCGTAAAGCAAAGGTCCATTCCAGGCAACTTTACCACTGAATCTTACCCAACAGTTATAGAATGAGTACAAGTTATTTATTTACCCTTCCAAGAGATAGAACAAACATTTGCACACATATTTTAAATGACCTGTATATTCTGATACCAAAATCAAACAAAGATACCAGAAGAAAGGAAAATTACTGACGAATATTTCTTAGGAATATAGATGCAAGTATCATCAATAATACGGTAATAATTCAAATTCAGCAATATGTGAAAAGAATGGTATACCATGACAAAATGAGTTTTATTCCATGGATGTGACTGATTCAATATTTAAAACTAGGCCGGGTGCGGTGGCATGCACCTGTAATCCCAGTGACTAGGGAGGCAGAGGCAGGAGGATTGCAAGTACGAGACAAGAGGCAGTCTGTGTAATTTAGCGAGACTCTGTCTCAAAAAGTAAAAAAAAAAAAAAAAAAAAAAAAAAAAAAAAAAAAAAAAAAAAAAAAAAAAAAAAAAAAAAAAAAAAAAAAAAAAAAAAAAAAAAAAAAAAAAAAAAAAAAAAGGGGTGGGGGTGCAGCTCAGTGGAATAGCACTTGCAAAGCATGCAAGCATGAGGCCCTGGGTTCAACCCTCAGTACCACACACACACACACACACACACAAATGTACAAAAAGCAAAGAAAAAAATAAAAAGATAATTTCAATGACTATAGAAATAGCATTTGATGAAATCCAATAACCTTTCATGATAAATATACTTAACATAATTGGTATAGAGTAGAACTTCCTCAAACTTATGAAAAAACTGCTATGAAAACACAGTTAACAACATACTTAATGGTCAAGGACTGGATGCTTTCCTTGTAGGATCAGGAACAAGACATAGATGTCAGCTTGTGCCATTCATATTCATTTCTGTTGTGCTAGAGGTTCTAATCAGGCCAATAACATAATTTTAAAAAGTCACCCAAGTAGGAAAGAAAAAAGTAGAGCAAATCTCTTTTATATACATTATGAACTTATACATAGAAAATGAAAAGGACTCCAATGGAAGCTATTAAGAACTAA
>VMDO01025559.1:0-28020 GCA_007922755.1 Pedetes capensis
TGGAAATCTAGAAGAAATGGGAATGGGGACAGACTTAACAATTCACAGGAGGAACCAGAGACCCACACACGGCACCCATAGCACCAGCAAATTTACACTCAGTTCTGACAGTTGTTGTTAGGTGTTGTCAAGTCACGTTTGACTCATAGTGACCTGATGTACAACAGAACAAAACAGTCCCTGACACTGTGCCATGCCCAGCACTATGTCAGTGCTTGTCTGCTATTCATAGAGTTTTCAATGGCTGATTGTTTCGGGAGTGTTTTGGGAGTAGATTGCCATGTCATTCTCCCATTTTTTTTGCAGTGCTGGGGATGAAACTCAGGGTCTTAGAGAACATAGAGCAGCACTCTGCCAACTGAGCTAGTATTTAAGGTTCAGACAAAGATAAAGTCAACACGGACAAAAGCTAAGTTCCTGTGAATTGTAAGCTGATCAACACCACCAAAAAGAGTTGTTATATCATACAATATTCCTCCATCGACAGTAATGCTCTGAATGGACACAGAGAGGCTGAGAAGCCCCTCCAAAAAAGAGAAGCAGATAACAGCTTGGTTTTGTCTAGCAGATACTACAGAAGGGCTGCCTGACACAAAGGATCCAATCAGTGCCTGTCACAACCTCTGTACCTTGCCACTCCTTGGTCCAAACTCTTTTGGGACTTGAAAAAGGATCTTTTGCTTATTTCTTGACATATGATTCTCCTGCTGGCTTCAAGGATAGAACTGAACAGACTGCAAGTCACTTGGCATTTAGGAGATATTATACACTAGGTCAGGAGGCTGGGAACTTGGAGAAAGACATGATTTCTCCCTTAAAGGAGTTTGCAAATGAATAGAAGTGATGAGGCATTGTGCAAACAGCTATCCTGGCCTGTGGACAAGGCAAAATAAAATAAAACAGAACAGAACAGAACAGAACAGAACAGAACAGAATAGGATAGAATACTGATAGAAAATAGATTTGGGAAACCTTTCTCCAAAGGGGGAACATGACTGCAGAAAGCCGAGAGAGAATGGTGCAAGGGTAAGGGAAAGCAACAGACTCATCAAAGCTTCTGACATGAGGTTTATGGAGCTGGGCAGGGGCAGTAGGAGGAGTTGGAGTATTCTTTTTCCTACTTCCCTACCATGTCCTTGGTGCCAGTGTGATCTGAATTCTCATGAAAGTCAATGGCCAAGGAGAAGCCCCAGCAAGCCCTACATGAATGAGTGCAATCCAGATGGGTATCAGACTGTGAGATCACTGTACCCTCTACAGCTGTGAGGAGGGTCTGAGAAATGACCTTTCCTCCAGACATGGCCTCATCCTCCTCATCCTCTTGGGCTCGAGATCCGGGTGTGGCTTTGTTATTTATTGGAGTTGCAACACAAGAATTAAGAAGGTGAGCGCTTGGTAGAACAACACCGGGGTCCACCCCAGCCAATTCTGCAGCACACCATTATTACAGTATTTCTTTAAAATTTTGTGAACTTAACCTATCCTCCCTTGCAGTAATCACCTATGTTCCTTAAGAAAGGAAGGGAGTTGTGCTATGTTAGGTAGGAATGGAAAAATATCCATGACGCTCAGCATTGAAAGAGATCAAGTTCATCATAGGAAATGTCAAAGTCTCTCTGAAATGGGTGCTACTCATATATATTCTTTTGTGACTGTTACAATATTTATCCAAATGACTTGTCAAATAATTCAGATGATAAATATAGACAAGGGCTTGGGGGCTCTTCTTAGTATTTTTACCTTTTGGGAAGTGAAGCAATGCTCTGATTCCGATAGAAGTGCTTCCTTCCACCCTGGCAGAGAGCCCCATCCCAGGGTAACGTCATCACTGCCTCAGCCCACCTAGGATACCCTTCCCTCTCTCCAAGGCTATTTAACATAAGCCACCTCTAGTCTGCATCTATGAATTGGTTCTTTTTCCTTACGCTGGAAGTTGAGCTGCTATCAGTGGTTTGAGGCTCAACTTTAGATGACCCCAAATATTATGGAAGGGCATGCAATGGTTTTTGGTCTACTCTTAGAAACCATTGCCAGCAGACATCTTCAATAACCAAAGATGTCCATAAGGGAGATAGTTGAGATAGTAGGGAGAAGAATGACCTAGAGAGTAAATTGGAAGAGATTGGAGGGGGCAGCCGTGTTAGAAGGCTGGGCTCCAGGTGAGACAGTGAGATACCAGTTATGTTGGCGACGTTGCCATGAACAGAACAGGATAGATGCTGCCACAAGTCTCTGCTGTACCTCAACCCTACCATCTAGTACCACTAGAATTAGATACCAGCTTCTCTGCACTGCTGTTACCACTGTTCATAATGATATCCATGTTGTTGTTGTTGTTAGGTGCTGTCAAGTCGGTATCTGACTCATTGTGACCCTATGTACAACAGGTGAAACACTATTGTCAGTGCTTCTCTTCTACTCATAGGGTTCTCAATGGTGGATTTACTTTTGGGAGTGGGTTGCCAGGTCCTTCTCCCAATGGCATCCATAGCAATAAGTAGCTAGTACTTACTGTACTAGTAAGTTCAGTACTAGGTATTGTACTCAGTGCTCTGTACTCAAGAACACATATATCTCCAAGATGCCTCTTACCATCTTGCTTTTATTGATGAGGACGTTGATGCTTTGAGATGCTAAGTAGCTTAAGTTTTCGCAGCAGCTAAGCAGAACTGGAATTTGAACCTAAGTCCATGTAACTTTACTGTCCATGTCCTCCAAAATATACCCCCTCTGCTGTGCCTAAGGCAAATGATAAGAAGTCTGCTTCTTGGAATGCTATGGCTGATGTCCACTTTGGATAAGGAGTGGAAATGATATTCTAGGACAAGGCTTTAGCTCAGAATGGGGAAAGACAGGAAAGTCTTTTGCTAAGATCAAACATATAATTTCAATGGCTGGGTTGAGAAAATGAGAAAGGAGAGGGTCAATGCCCACTATGGCCAAAAAGTAATATTTCAGGGAGGTATGCCTGTGTGTGCCAGAGGAAGGCAAACTGAAGGGAGGAGCATAGGAACTCTACAATTAGCTTTCCAACTTACTGATTTTGCATCACAAATTTGGGGCATTTTTTTTTTTATCAATGGGGTTGTGATAGCCAAACCAGATGGCTAAGTTTTTGAAGCCTGTGTGCTGGAATGTTTTGATATTGGCTAAAAAGTTTACATCTGGTACATGAGACTTGTCAAATAATTGGGAAGTTTGTTGTTGTTGTTGTTAGGTGTCTTCAAGTAGGGTCTGACTCATAGCAACCCTATGTATAACAGAATGAAACGCTACCTGACACTGTACCATGCCTGGCACTATTGTCATTGCTTCTCTGCTATTCTTAGGCTTCTCAATGGCTGCTTATCTCGGGAGTGGGCTGCTGGGTACTTCTCCCAATCCTACAGCACCTGGTATTCCCAGGTGGTCTCCCACCCAAGTATTAACCAGGCCTGATCTGGCTTAGCTTCTGAGATCTGACAGGATCAGATGCCAGGGTGGTATGGCTATGGACAATTGGGAGATAGAGGGGTAAAAATTGATGCCTCAGTATAGACCCTGATGTTTTGATACTCCTGAGTGAGGACAATGGTAGCATTAACTGACTTTAAAGCTGAGTAGAAGGACTTATGTAATGCTATGTGGAGAAAGACTCAATCAGATTGCTTTGGTAGTGGATCACAAGTTTCTATGCAAATGGTAAGCAGCTGGGGTCAGTCCAGGTGGATGGCACCAGTGGTGAGTTCTGCTATGTTTGGACTCAGAAGTCACCAGAAAATGGAAATAAAGTGCTCAGAGCATTTTGTGCAGGAATGTCTCATGTTAACTGCACAGCTGAATGTTTCGTCTTCCCCTGGAAGGGAATTTGCCCTACATGTGACTTCCCTTTCAGAAATTAGGAATTACTTACCAGAAGTTGGGTGCTAACAAGAGCTTTGATTATGTAGAGAAGGCTTGCCCTTTTTGTGATAAAAGTGCTCATTGCAGTGCATGAAATGAGATGCAAACACCTTCATTAATACAACCTATCTGGTAACTAATGTCTCTTGGGAAGTTGTCTTATTAATTAATTATTAGCGCCTTTGTTCAACAGAATATTAGAATCCTGGTTTCATCAAAGAGCCATACTCTATCATGCATGCCTTTTATTTCTTTCTTTTCTTTTTATGCCTGTTGTTGTTGTTATTGTTAAGTACTGTCAAGTCGTGTCCAACTCATAGCCCCCCTTGTAGGGCTTTCAATGGCTGTTTTTGGGGGATTGCTTTGGAAGTGAATGGCCATATCCTTCTCCCATTTTGTGCCTATATGCTTGTTAAACAAGTAACATGAGAGAGTGATAAAAGTAAATCTCACAGGTGAATTGAGCTCTGCTCAATCTAAGCTTTGCTTTGGTAGCATCTTTCAGGTTTGAATTCCTCCTTGGATCCATGGAAGGATGATGCAAAAGCTTTTCCTGATGTTTTTTTGGTTCTAGAAATACAGATCCTTTTCCAGCTAATGATGACTTTAGACATTTTTTAGTTGAGTTTCCCACATACCCAAGGCTGTGTTGTAGATATCAAATTCACAACCACATAATTTCAGGTTGTTTGCATTCACAGTGACATTTTCACAACACAATGCTTCTTGTCCTATTGTCAGCCAGTCACATAAGCAAAAAGCTCCTCCCAGTCTGGAGCCCCAATTACATCCCTTAAATCCTACTTCCTGACACTAAGTGTGCCTCTACAGCAACTGCGATTCCACAGCTCCCTTTATTTCCCACGATGGCTCTTCACACACTTGCAGGCAACTCTGCTATAGCCCTAAAGCTCACCAGAAGCTTAGCCACTTTCTTCTGTCATTCTTTACAAGATTCATTTCCAAATAAACTTATTCTGAGCATATCTATTTGGTTGTCTAGAGAAACAAGATAGCCAAAGCCTTGCCCTCCTCAGCCTTCCATTTTTAGTGGAAATTGGAAATTCTTCTACTTCTAATGCCTAAACAAAAAGGTAAACAAGATAATTTCAGAGAGGAAAAAGTAAGATGGAGAAAACAAAATCTGGCAGGGTGACCAAAGGTGGTGGAATAGGGGAGTTGAGTGGTTAATTTTGATAATGCAGTTACAGAAGTGCTATGAGGAAATTCCATTTACTGCTAAACCTAAATTCCAAAATGGATCCAGCCATGCAAAATTCAGAAGGCACAACATTACAATTTAAAGAAGTTTAAGTGATATATTTACCAGGCAGAAATGGCATGTTGTCAGGTGCCTTGAGTCTGCTCTGACTCACGGCGATCCTACATACCATAGAGTGAAACGCTACCTCCCAGTATCTTTTAAGGTTTGAGCCTGTCACAATAACTGAGTTTCTTCTCATTTTGAGTCTTGTCACATCAGTAAATGGAGGTCCCTGGGGCTTTATTCCATTCTTGTTGTTAAGGTCGACTCTTCTTTGAGGAGGCAACTCTTCCCCAGTTGTCTTTTGAATGCCTTCAAATCTTGAGGTTCATTTTCTGGTACCATATTTGACAGTACTTTTCTTCTATTCATAGGGTTTTCAAAGGCTAATTGTTTTGGGAATGGGTTGCCAGGTCCTTCTCCCTACTCTGTCTTAGTCTTGAAGCTCCGCTGAAACCTGTCCACCATGAGTGGTCCTGCTAACATCTGAAATACCAGTGGCAACACTTTCAGCATCACAGCAACACACAAGCCCCCACACAATGGCAAGCTGACAGATACAGTAGGGAGAAATTGTGGGGCATTGCCCTGCTGCTGGTCTCGCTTCTAGCCAGGAACCAAACCCTGCAGTTGAAGACCCATTGACTGGTGAGGGCTGTCAAAGAGCCGCGCCACCCAATGCCCACAGCTACTCTGAGAAGCCTTGAAAAAGGCAGGCTCAGAGGTTTATGCTCACGGCAGCTCCTTGCTTCATATCCCAAGGACAATTCTGACAGCTGAAGTGCTCTTCAATAGCTCTTTATTGTGCTTCCTTGTCTGGGTCAACGGTTGGACCTTGGCAATGGAATGGCTGGACTCAGTCGATGGGATGCACTAGATCCTGAATGCCCTGTGCACCATGCTTATATACCCTTCACAGAACAATCATAACTGCCAGGTATTAAGGGGTGATTTGATCAGGTGGGAGATGCAAATAAGGCCTCATAGGGGGAACCAATCAGATGTTGTCCCTTAACTGTCTAATCAGGGGTTGTATACTAATTGAGAGGTGGCAAAGAAGGTGTCGGGGGGTTCGAGGAGGCAGTTAAATGCCAGAGCCATCTTGGCTCACTCAATGTCCGAAAGGTCCTGGATGTAGGGCAGAGGTTACTGCCCTGGGAACGAGTCCCAGTCCTCTAAGTTGGCCAGATAGGCCTTGAGGCATGCTGCCTCTCTAGGCCCGTTCCCTACAAGAAATGGCATAAGTATAATTAAATGGCTAGGGGCAATGAACTCTCATCTGGACCAATTCTGTTTTTCCACATTGTTCTTAAGGGTAATACTCACAACTGAGTACGGCGGGGCCTCTGACCTATGCAAGTCTCCTATACCTCTGCAGTCTGCCCAGTCATCACAGGTTCATTTTGTAACCTATGCCAAAGGTGAGTTGCTTCACCTTTGACAGCTTCAGTTTCCACAACTCACATGCACTGCCATCTAGTCAATCTCCCCACATCTGCATTTATAAAAAATCTATCGTTTAAAAATGTAAACATAAGAATTCTCATAGTTTTATTATATTCTTTTTTGTTTACATAGAATTTAACAACCCTAAAGCATTTTGAATTTAATATTTGTCACCAGGATAATCTAGCCTCCTAACAGTAAATTATTAAATGTATTTTATGCGCTTCTATCCAACTCTTACATGAAGATGTTCATAAAAACAAGACTGAAGGTTGAGCCCCGCAAAAAAACCTTTTCTCCATCTTCAGAGTCATCAGTACATTTTAATATGCAAGCTTAATTAATTTTATTTTCATAGAAATGTTATATCTTAGTTTTGACTAACACTTATGACACATCATGTCCAATGCATTCATGAAGTTGAGATAAAATGACTATTATTTTCTTTATATTTTGCAGCTAACTAATTTAGCTCAGTTGTTAGAGTGTTGCTCTGTGCTGTCTGAGGCACTGGCTTCAATCCCTAGCACCACAAAAACAGAATAAGGACTTGGCAACCCACTCCCAAAATAATCATCCGTCAGAAAACCCTATGAATGGCAGAAAAGCACTGACATAGTGCCAGGCATGGCACAGTGTTGAGGAGTGTTTCCTTCTCTTTTGTATGTAGGGTCACTATGAGTTGGGCCTGAACCGATGGATATTAACAACCACAAACTGAAAAAAAAGAAAGAAAAAATGTAAAAGAAGAAAGAAAGGAATGGAAACAATAAAAAGAGGAAGGAAGAAAGTAAGTAAAGGAAGGAAGGAAGGAAGGAAAGAAGGAAGGAAGGAGAGAAAAGAAAACAAAGTTGGCATAACTTTCTCTCTGGACACATGTATTTTTTTCTATATAATCTTTTTCAAACACTCCAAGTGACCTATATCGTAAGACTCCATAGAATCTTAACCCAGCTGACCTTGCCTTGCTTCTTCGTGGGGAGAGGGTTTGAGGATCCTGTTCTTGTCCTTTGTATGGTTGTCTTGTTTTCACCCTTTAGCTTCCATTGTTGATGTCACCTTCCATAAGAAGACACACCTGCCCTCTCTATCTAAGGTAACCTATTCCCAGCACCTTTTACTCTTTGTTTCAACTTGCTACTTGTTTCCTTTATGGGATCTACCGTACTTGTTACTTATATTTGTTTATTTCATTCTAGCCATCTCTTCTGCCAGAAAGGAAGCTTGGGATGGCTAGATGATGCCTGCTTTGTTTTCCCCTTTAACTCCGTTGCCAGGCATGGTTGAATGAAAGAAGGATCACGCAAAAATTTGAAGAAGATATTAGTGAAATCCATGAGTCATAAGTGGTCGGACATGACCTAAAATTCTAGCATCACCACTCACTCATTGCATTCCTTCAGGCAAGTCACTTCGACTCATTAGTCCTTTGTTCCTTCCTCCTAGACAAGGATCGTTCTGAGATCAGGCATGAGAACATACTTGCCGTGCATATTCTCAGCAAATTCTAGTTTTCTTCTTTGTTACTCCTTTCTTTTGTCTTTGACATTGCCCTTATTCTTTCTGAATCCTCTAAGATTGCACACATCCCTAAAATATCTGCAAGTTTTTATCAGGATCACTGAATGCAACTTTTTTTAATCTAAGCCTTCAATTGCTCACATGACTCGTTCATTTACTCATCCTTCTGGAGTCTCTGCTTTCAATTTTCTAGTTGAAGACTAGAAAGTTTCTCCTCCTGGAATAATCTGTATATCCTCTTCTTTTTCAGGGGGTGTTTCTTTTTTCATTTTCACTTTATTTTGTAAGAACGTGTAGTACGTACATGTATTAATAAGGTCTGGCATGATATTTCAATCCATGTATGCAGCGTGTACTCATTAAATCCATCCTCATTTATCCCACTCACCTCCACCAACCTCTAATAATGATTATCTACATTCAGGTCAGCTTCAATAGAAAAACCAAAATCTTCTACATATAAGAGAGAACGTGTAGTATTTCTCTTTCTGCACCTGGCTTATTTCACTTAACTTGAAGTCCTCCAGTTCTATGCATTTGCTGCAAATGACAGGGTTTTATTCCTCTTTATGGCTGAATACTAATCACATTGTGTGTGTGTGTGTGTGTGTGTGTGTGTGTGTGTGTGTGTCATTTTCTTCATCTATTCATCTATTCTTTATCAAGCATCATGTTTTGCTAGGTAAGTGGTATAAATGGTCATATCTGTGAAGTCAATGTCAAACATGTTGGTTGATTAATAAATTGGCTTAGCAAAGCATTGCACTTGGCAAATATGTCTTCCCTTCCCTACGGTCAAATGCAGCTGCCTGCCTCTAAGGAGAAGATTCAGGGTAGAGCTGAGACTGAAAAACTGTTTTTCTATTATGTGGAGGTGTCCTCTTTGTTTGTCATGAACTCTTAAACTCTTAGAATTAAAAAAAAAAACTTTGAGATCACATAATCAAGTCTCTCCCTTCTTTTTTTTCATAATAAAAGAACCAGAGTAAGAAAGTTTAAGCAACCTCCCTTACCTCATATATGAAAATATCAAGAGTATATGTCAGATGTACAGACTTTAGGTCATTTCTCTTTCTTCTAAAATTAAGCAGGAGCATCCGATGAGTTATCACCACGTGCTGTGGAAGTCATTTCCTCTTCACAGTAACACTAGGCAGGAGAAAGCAGCATTATTATCACCCTTTTCCTTATGTGGAAATTAAGGACATTGTAATTGATTAACATGGCCAGGTTCTCACTGCAGAGCCATGACCTTGAATTGTCTGAATCTAGTAGTCTGTGTCTACTCATGAGGTTGTACTGCTTCCTTTAGCTCACCTTAATTCAGGGAAAGGATGAGGTCAAGGAAATACAACCTCCACTGGATCAGTTTTCCCTCACTGGCTTCAAAATAGCAAGAATCCATTGGCAATGGATTGAGGGAATTCCTAAAGAACAATTCTGCAAATGAGCAGTCTCATTTTTATGTTTCTGAAATACTATAAATGGAGCAAAATTAAAAGCTTGGTGAAGTTTTCATATATTCTTTATTCCAGTCTTTTGTGGATTATAGGTACAAAAAGTATCTTCTCTCACTTTAGGGCTTGCCTTTTCACACTCTTATTGATGTCTTCTGAGAATCAGAAGTTCTTAATAACTATTTCAGGACAGTTAATCAATTGTTTAAGATGAATGCTTCTTCCATTTAAGATTTTCCCATCCAAGAAGTAGAAAGCCTCTTATTCTTTCTTCAGTATTTAGAACAATCATGTATCCTTGATTGCTATGTTCTGAAATGGATCATTAGATGATTTTGTCACTGTGTGAACATCATAGAGTATACTTACATAAACCTGGGTGGTATGGGTCAACACCTCCCTCTAAGCTCTTCATTGCATTAAGAAAATAGTTAACACAAGATG
This sequence comes from Pedetes capensis, assembly GCA_007922755.1. Lineage (NCBI taxonomy): Eukaryota > Metazoa > Chordata > Mammalia > Rodentia > Pedetidae > Pedetes > Pedetes capensis. Next base: position 10,015 of record VMDO01025559.1, read on the forward strand.
TGTGGAACTGTTCCTGAGGTAACACAACATACTGTTTTACAGCAACCCTTTCTGTAAGTGGAAATAGTAGACTCTAAAATTACCCTGGTGCTAGGATTTAGCTCAGTTGGTAGAGCGCTGCTCTGCAGTCTCTGAGGTCCCGAGTTCAATTCCCAGCACTGCAAAAATGGGAGAAGGGCCTGGCAATCCACTCCCAAGGCAGTCCCAAAACAGTCAGCCTTTGAAAACCCTGTGAGGGTTGCTATGAGTCAGATACCGACTTGATGGCACCTAACAACAACAACAACAAAATTACCCTAAAAACTATAGTATAGAAATTACATGAGCCTGTAGCCATCATTTATTATCATTAGCAAGTATTATGTATTGTACATAATTGATGGGCTATATTTTTAAATGACTGGCAGGATACTAGGTTTGTTTACACCAGGACCACCACAAACATGTGAGTAATACATTGCACTACAATATGCAGTGGTTCTGACCTTGGTAGATGATAGGAATTTTTTGGCTTCATTATAATCTTATGGGACAATTGCCATCTATATAATGTATTTTTGACCAAAATGTGGTTTTGAGTTGCATGACTGTAATTCATATATAGTGACTTTATTCTATGCAGCATTCTATAGGTGCTTTCATTCACAATTTATAAATGATGAAAGTGTCTTTGATAAATATATTGACTATGCCAAGACCTGGGAGAAGGACCTAGAAGCCTACTCCAAAAACAACCAACCATTGAAAACCCTGTGACTAGAAGAGAAGTGTTGACATAGTGCTGGGCATTGCACAGTGTCAGATAGTGTTTTGTGTGTTGTACATAGGGTCACTATGAGTTGGACCTTACTAGATGGCACCTAAACAACCACAGCAATGCCAAGACCACATAGCAAAGCCAAAATGCAAGATGCCTACCTCCCAGATTCCTTCCATTATACTTTTTATACCTGGTGTCATAGTCAGTCGCCCTTATTGTTTCCAAATTCTTCTTAGAAGAAAAGTAATTAGGTCCCGAAAGGAACTACAAACCAATGGATAGAGCTGTGATTAAACATTCAAGGGCATCATCAGGAGGTGAGACATAAAGTTTTAGAGGAGAGGGTGCAAAGAAGTAGAAGGTTAGAGAAATGGAAGATGTCTGAGGTCGATTTCCATCTTCCATGATAGGCTTTCTTTCTATGCACCCTTTCCCGTGAAGCGAAGGTAGCAGCCCACTGCTACCAGGGAGCTCTCTGAAGATGAAAAGGAATAATATTGCCTCTTCTGAGCACAGTTGCTGAAACAGAATTACTGACTAAAATTCAAAGTGATAGGCAAGCCCATGTTGGCAATGCTTTTGAGATTTCCCTTTCATCCTGGCACAGTGGGGCTGGGCATTATCTACTCCCAGTGGTTTCCAGCTGTCTTCTCTGGGTCTCAGGGGAGCCTGAAGGACAAAACTGGAGACCAAAGGGCAACCTTCAGGCAATCAGGCCACCTATGTGTCAATCAGAACAGTTCTAACTTATATTTTATATTAAAGTCTTTTGGAAAAATAGTTCTTCTACTTAGAAACAAAAGAAAAGAGAACAAAAGAACTTCTAGATTTTATAGGGGGCTGGGATTTAGCTCAGTGGGTAGAGCGCTGCGCTGCAGTCTCTGAGGCCCCGAGTTCAATTCCCAGCACCGCAAAAATGGGAGAAGGGCCTGGCAATCTACTCCCAAGGCAATCCCGAAGCACTCAGCCATTGAAAACCCTATGAGGGTCGCTATGAGTCGGATACCTACTCGATGGCACCTAACAACAACAACAACAGATTTTATAGGAGACCCAGTGTGGGCTCAAAGAAGATGTAAATAGGTGAAGATTGTGCAGTCAGTTTGAATATCAGAGCATAGGTTAGATTATATATCTCTTGACTCCCAAATCAGTGCTAACTCAAGATATCTTTTTTTTTTTTTTTTTTTTTTTTTTTTAGACGTAGTCTTGGTATAGCTAAGGCTGGCCTGGAACTTGCTGCGCAATCCAGGCTAGCCTTCAACTTACAATCCTTCTTCTGCCTCTACTTTCTGAGTGCTGGGTGATGGATGTGCATCACCATGCCTGGTTCATTTTTTTTATTTTGTTCTTACATGAAATATTAAAATTGGCTCTCTACAGAATCCCCATGCAATAGCACTTCATGTCATTCTCAAAATCTATAGGCAGTGTCTTTGACCAGTTGAAGTTGGCTTCTTGATTTGAAATTATATTATTTTGGTTGTAATCACTTGAGGCCTATTGAATACTGAATGAAGTTGTTTATTCCTCTTGTTTCCCGGGTAACTGCTATAGAGATCCGTCTTTGGGATCTGTCATTGGTTTTGACATGTTGTATCCTGCTTTGATTTATGCTGTCCCATGTAAAGGTACAGGCTGAAGCTTCTACTTAGTCTGCTCTGATTTGTTGCTCTGGGACATCATATATAAACTCTAAGGACCAATTGCAATCATAGCATGTTTGAACTAATTTGAAACACCACCATTAATGCATTCAGTTACAACTTTCATTGAGATAGAATATACAAACAGGAAAGCTCACAGAGTTATGTTTATACACAAATACAATCATGTAACCAGTAACCTAGATACAAGTAAGATCACCCCTAGCTTCCAGAAGTTTCTCTGTGCAATCAATAATAGCCTTCTGCTGAGAGAGAACCAATATTTACATTTCTATCTCTATAGATTTGTTTTCCCTGTTCCTAAATACCATCATTACTGAATAAGGCAATTTATGTTCTGTTGTGTCTCTTTTTCCAGTTCACCACTCTGTCAGTATGATTCATTCATATGATTGCATGTATGAATAGTTTGTCTCTTTCAATTGGGTATAGGTAACATCCCACTGAGTGATTAAAACATAGTTTGTTTTTCCATTGTTCTATTGTTGGGCATTTGAGTTGTTCTCAGACTTGGATAATGAACATTCTTGAACATATCCTCTAGAGGAGTCATGCACTGATTCTTCTTGTGAATTAACGTGGGTAGAATTAGTGGGACACAGGTTAAGCATCTGTTTGGCTTGAAAAGATGCTGTCTACTAGTTCTCCAAGTATTTTAACCAATTCACAAAGTATGAAAGTTCTTTGGGGTTGCTCCCCATTTTCCAACCTGTACTTTTATTCTCCATTGTAGTTTTGATTTACATTTCCTTAATGACTATTGGTTTGTGTTCTTCCATATATATTGATTTTTGATTTGTAGAATCAAAATTTATTTTGATTTGTAGAAGTTTTATATATTCTTTATTCCAGTCTTTTGTGGATTATAAGAACTAATATCTTCTTCCATTTTATGGCTTACCTTTTCATATTCTTAATGATATCTTATAATAACTAGAGTTTCTTAATATTATTTCAGGGCAGTTATTCAATTATTTAAGATTAGTACTTCTTCTGTTTAAGCTTTTCCTAACTAAGACATAGAAAGTCTCCTGTGTTTTCTTCAATAGTTAGATCTAGTTTACCTTAAAAAGTTAATTGTGTAAGTTTTGTATTATATAACATAGGGGTCAAATTTCATTATTTTTCCCATATGGATATCCAGTTGCTCCCAATTCTTGAAAAGTCCATCACTTATTGACAGAATTTCACTGGCATAACCTATTTTAAAACACTAACTGGATATGAGAAAGTTTGTTTCTAGAGTCTCTGTTCTGTTGGGAACATATTTGTCTGTGGTTGTACCAATATTTCACTGTGTTAATAATTATAGCATTTTAGCGGTATATGATAGTTTAAGCCAACCAGCTTGGTTTTCTTAAGATTTCTCATTTCTTCTGGGTCATTTGCATTTTCATACACCTTTTAAAATCATCTTGTCAGTTACATATACACATGTACACAATCTGGGATTTTGATTTGAATTATATTAATTTTAGAGATTCATTTCTGAAAAAATGAAATATTAATAACATTAATGCTTCCAATCCCTAGGATAATGTATATCTTTATTTACCTTTTTAAATTTTCCTTTAATTTAAAAAATCATTTAAGTACCTTGCCCATATTTCATCAGATTTACTTATGGATATTTAAATTTTGATGCTATTATAAATGGCATTAAACTATTTTCTGATTGTTATTGCTCATGTAAAGGCAATTTATCTTTGCCTTTGGTATTCACTAATATGATAATAACTGTGACTTGTAATTTGGTCTTTTTTCATCTTGCATGGCATTTGTTGATCTTGAGTATGTACATTTTTTACAAATTTGACAATTTTTAAAAATCATTGGCAAATTCTGTTCCATTATCTCTTTTCTTCCCTTCTGAGACTTTAAAATACACATATTCAGACCTTTTCAGTGTGTCCTACATATTTCTTCTGTTCGATCCAAGTATTTGTAAATTCTTTTTTTTTCCTCTTCTATTCTTTTAACATTTTCAGTTGACCTTACTTCAAACTTGCTATTTTGTCCAGCCAGATGTGAACTGTTCAGCGATGGATAAGAATCTAACATGACCCTATTATCCAGTCCTCCCTCATCCATACCCTTTTTAGGCTGATTCTGCAAGTCTCTATCTTTAAGAGATAGAATCTTTCCTCACTCTTCTCTCTCAGCTGGTGTATGACTCACGTTGACTCACCATGTGCAGTGAGAATAATGGTGTGTTAGTTCTGAGCCTAGATCTCAGAAGGACTTAACCATTGCCACTCTCTTTCTTGAATCTTTGCTGCTCCCTGGAGCAGTTTCTGAAGCAAGACTGTATAGAACAGAAATGAAATGTCCAGTGAAACTATCTGAAGCTAATAGGTTCCCAAAGTACCCACCATCTTACTAGGAACATATGAGCAGGTCAGCCACAGCCAGCTGAGCCTGACTCAGAGCTTCAGAATTACTCAGTTCACCTGTGCAACTGTAAGAAATAATCGTTGTTGTTGTTGTTGTTGTTAGGTGCTATGGAGTCTGTGTCCAACTCATAGAAATAGGCAGAACATATTGTCAGTGCTTCTCTGCCATTCATAGGGTTTTCAGTGGCTGATTGATTTTTGGGAGTGAGTTGCCAGGTCCTTCTCCCAAGCCTATAGCACCTGATATTCCCAGGTGGTCTCCCAATCCAAGTACTAACCAGGCCTGACACTGCTTAGCTTCTGAGACCTAACAGGATAGGATGCCACAGTGCTACAGCTGCAGGCTCAGAAATGATACCACATATTCTGATATTCTCTACATTTTTTCATAAGTTTTTGGTATTTCATTTAACATTTTAATTATAGTTTTTTAAAAATCCTTTTGTACTCACTGCAAAGTCTGGGTTATCTGTAGGTTTCTATTTCTTTTTAAATACTGCATTATTTTTTACCTTTTTGAGACAAGGTATTGCTAAATTACGCAGACTGCCTCTGGTCTTGAACTTGCAATCCTCCTGCCTCTGCCTCCTGAGTCACTGGGATTACAGGCGTGTGCCACTGTGCCTGGCAGATCTAATGTATTTTATTAAATGCTGGATATTGCTATAAAATAATTTTAGAACATCTAAATAATGTTGTTTTCTACAAAGGAGGATTTCTCTTTTAGACAGAGAAAGCAATGGAATGATCATCTCATCTTGAGTAGAGATTTATTTTAATGAGATCAGGGAGGAGATTTAGTAAGACCGAATCTGATTTGTTCATGTTCTCAAGCCTTGTCTGTCCTAAACTTTGTGGATCTCTTTCCTCAGAACAGAACAGAAGAATATCAGATTTCAGTTCTGGCTTTCAGGGTTTTATTTGTTAATTTGTTTTTTTTTTTTTTTTTTTGGTTGTGCTGGGGCTTGGATCCAGGGCCTTCTGCATGCTAGGCAAGGGCTCCACCACAGACCTTCAGAAATTCAAAGTTTACCTCTTTACCTTCCCAGCCCTTGTCCACACTAAAACTCAGCAAATGTTTTGAGAAGTAGATATTGTGTTAATATATTTCACCTAGGGAAACACAATCTTATAACTTTATCTAAGGAGACGTAATCTTATGAATACTTTGAATCTCTGAGTTATTTCATTTTTGTCTTTTAGAAGATAGGTGAAATGTCCAGTGTCCTATTCCACCAAAATTCAGTGGCTTATCCGTGATGAAAATTGCCTGTGCTTTGGGATTCCATGGCTCTCAATCCATTAACCTTGTGCCATACAAACACCATGATTCTCCTGGTTTCTTTTCTCCCAGGAGAGACTATTTATCTTGGTGTGACCTATACCTGGAATCACAGGAGTACTCTGGAAGAAATAAACATCTATAGATCTTCAGGTCACTTAAATAGGGATTTCCCCCTTCATAATTTTTAATTTTTCTAGGGTGTTTTGTGATAAAAATGCTCTTAGACATTGATTTACTTTTTTATTGTTTTTATTTTTTATTAGAAATTTTTAATGTATAGCTTAATGGGTTTTGTTGTGACATTTCCATATATGCATTTCATTGTCCATTGCTCACACAACTTTCCCCTTACCCCCATGCCCCTCCTCCCCTGTCTCCATCCCCTATCAATGATCTCCTTTCTAGTTGTATATCTTTTTTGTGGGAATATTTATCTATATATGTGCATCCTGACTTTGATTTAAGTCTAAACTTTTTCCTATAGTGATCTATCTTTTTGCATTCTCAGCAGTGTTACATGAGTGATCTAGTCTGTTTCCATTATTGTCATCCTTTGGCATTATTACTATTATTATTTCCTGTACTAATAAAGTTATGCTGTTTACATTGAAGTTGACCTCTCCCCCCTTCTTCCCTCCTTGTTGGCCCTCCTCCCCCCACCCCGTCTTCTCCCATAGTTGTTTCCCTCTGCTAGATCCCTCCTTCCTTCTTTCCACTCCTTAAATTGTCCCTTCTACGCTAAGTTTACATGAGCTTTTTATTGTGTTCCAGTTTACGTATAGAATTTTTTCCTTCCTTTAAGTTTGATTCAGCTCCCACATATGAGTGAGAACATATGGTATTTCTCTTTTTGGGCTTGTGTTCATTCACTTAAGATGATCTTCTCCAATTCCATCCATTTTGCTGCAAATGACATTATTTCATTTTTTAAAAATTGCTGAATAGGATTCCATTATGTATATGTACCATAATTTTTTATCCATTCTTCTGTTGACAGACACTTTGGTTGATTCCATATCCTTGCTATTGTGAAGAGTGCTGCATTGAACATGGAGATGCAGGTATCTCTGTGGTATGATGAACCATCTCCCTTTTGGTATATTCCCAATAGTGTTCTGGGTCATATGGTAGCTGGGTCATATAGCAGATCTATTTTTAGTTTTCTAAGGTACCTCCATATTTATTTCTAAAGTGGTTGAACCAATTTACAACCCCATCAGCAGTGTAAACAGGTTCCCTTTTCTCCACAACCTCACCAGCATTTGTTGTTGTTTTATTGATCTCGGCCATTACTGGAATAAGGTGGAATCTCAAGGTTGTTTTGATTTGCATTTCCCTAATGGCTAGGGATATTGAGCATTTTTCATGTGTTTCATGGCCTTATCAACTTCTTCATTTGAGGAAATTTTTCTAGTTTTTATTGCTTCAATGGCTCTCCAATGTATTAAGATATTTTTGCATTTTATCATTTCCCGCCATAGTCACTGCAGTAGAACCGTTGGTCTATTGCGACTGATTACCTCCTTCCTGAACTAATGACAAAGCTGCCACCTTTTGATAGCACTTTCCAAAGTTTGGGGAGTGATCTTAGGAAGACGCAAACAACACGTATAATAGCTAAAGTCTGTCTGTAAAATTGACCCTGTAGGTTTTGGGGAATTGGGCCAAGGGATTCTTCAAACAGAAATAGTAGGATCTTTACATCCAGTTAGCTCAAACACTAACTCTACCTCATGGTGGAGTCTGCTGAACTTTCTGGTGAGCTTTGTCTCATTCACATGAAGCTTTTCCGAATCCAGCTCCCTTTCGACCCTGGTCTTCTTATCATCCACTCTACCCCCAATCCAATTCATTGCTGAGCTTTGTGGAGATGCAGCCTTTTTTCATGTACCCAGGGTTTCTTAGTTCAGTTGTTGTTGTTAGGTGCCATCATGTCAGGTCTGACTCAGAGCAACCCTCTGTGCAACAAAATGAAACACTCCCCAACACTGTGCCATGCCTGGCACTATGTCAGTGCTTCTCTGCTCTTCATAGGATTTTCAATGGCTGATTGTTTGGGGATTGTTTTCAGGAGTGGTCTGCCAGGTCCTTCTATTTTCATGGTGGTAGGGATCCAACACTGAGCCTCAGAGAGAATAGAGCAAGGACTCTACCATTAGTTCAGAGGGTGCTCCAATTTAATTCATAGTTGTTTTTCACTTTGTTTCTATGGTTGGTTCATTTCACCAGTTAGATACACTTTGTCTAGATCAATAATAGCTTAAAACATCCTTAGGTTTAAAAATCATTTGGCAAAGGTGGTCACTATCTTTTGTATAGATACAGCTTCTTAGGTTCCAGTGACACACTATGTGACTCTAAGTTTAACATACTTCATTTCAGATTACACTGGCTTCTGAGAGTGAATGTATCTCTATTCTTTAATGACAAATTTTTTAGGTATCAAAAGAAGTGGAAGACCCAAGAAAAAGTGGAGAAGATGGTTGGTAGTAGCCCATATTTCTGATGCCTATGAATTATCTGTTCTTTGCATGGGAAAAAAAAAAGATTTGCAGTACTAGTACTCTCTAATTAGCACTCTAGCCAAAAGGCAGTACCATCTGACACTGTGCAAATGTGCTCCATCTGTCCAGGGTTCAGATAGGCATGTGGTGGCAGAGGATGCAGAGGAAGTGATCTGTCCTGTAAGTAATGGTTGAGCTGTCTGGCCAAGTCATCCTTGAACTACAGCCACTGCTGCTGGGCCAGCCTGACTAACTGAATTCAAAGTTTTCTTTGCAGAGAAGGCTTTTTCCAAGCCATGCTATCTCATTTTAAAAATCATATAAAGACAGAGGAAGGCAGAAGGAGGAGAAAAAAAAAAAAGAAAGAGAGAGAGATGTCCAAAAGCCTCTAAGAAAATTGGAAATACTCCCACTTTCCTGACAGTAGCAAATAAGCATCGCAATCAACTTCTAGAGGAGGCAAGGCTGGGGCTGAAGATGTTACTCCAGGCCCTGGGGAGCCTTAACCTGCCAGAGGAAATGGGCAAAATTGCCCTGCAATATGCACCCCCGATCAATATTTCATTATCAATCTCTTATTGTTTGTGAGAATTTCCCCTTCACACTCCTAACTGTAGTTGGTAAATCTTGCTGATCAGTGCAGCCTTCTGAATGAGGGTAATTTTTCACCAATCATCTTTCTCAGATTTGGTAAGATGGGCAGCAATTCATGTGCCTTCTCGAATTCTCAGCCCGCAAGTAAGCCAGCTCCTTTAGATTACCACTGATCACTACCTTGGGGCCTTTCGCAGACACCCCATCAACTCTGATGTTCAGACGCTGCCATAGCAGCCCATTTTGAACACAAAAGTTAAATAGCACCCAGTGCATCTGGTTGCCAAGAGATCAAAAGAAAGGAAGGCATATTATGTCATCTGATGTATTTCTCAAATCGATCCATTCATTAGGTGATCTGCCAACTGATTATCATTTTCTTCTGTAGGTCACACACTGTGGTTGGCACTGGGGATTCAGCAGTAAATGAGAGACTTTGTGGATAATTTTTATAAAAAGAAAGAGTTAAGAACTATAGTGCTTGTGATATGAATTGGGTGGATACCTGGTCAAGGAATAACTTTGTTGGAAGAGATCACAATGAGTGGAGACAAAGAGTTAAGCATGAAAAAAAAATTAGGGAAATATTCTAAATAGAGATAAATACAAAAGGTAAAAGCTCAAAGTCAAGAGTTGGTTTGTTTTCAAGGACACATAGGAAGTCATTATGCCCAGAAATGTTTATTCCTTGGAGATTATGGCTTTTATTCATTATAAAAAATAGGAAAATTTATTTTACCAAGAAAGGCATTCAAAACTAGGACTGTCTGAAACAAAAGGCCACTCTATAGAGAGAAGCTATTATTCCAAACATTTGTTAGGACCTTGGTCGATAGGAGTGAGATTCTAAAGAAACCTCTGCACTCTGAAAGCAGCTGTGTTCGCTGTCAAACTCCATGTGTCCACGTGAAAAATCTCATCAAAGTGACGGACTACACAAAACGATGGAGGATGCACTTTTAAAATTCTGCTCTAATTAGGGGAGAGTATTAATGCATCCTCCCACTACTCATTCTAATAATACTGATTGCATATCTACCATATGCCAGCTCCTATTAACCCTTGAAGATACAGTGATGAATAATATGGAGAGGAATATCATGGAGCTCATTCTAGTCAAATCTGTCTAAACAGCACTATGGCTAAGTTCTGAAAAGTGGCAAGCTCTTTCATTTTTTATGAATGTCCCTGTAGTTCTCAGGCCACAGCAGTGGCCTAAGAAAGGAATCAGAGAGTATTACCCAGAAATTGTTAACCACTAGAAAACTTGTAGTTGTTGTTAGGTGCTGTCTAATCGAGTCCAACTCATAGCGACCCTATGTACAGCTGATCAAAACACTTTTCAATTCTGTGACAGGCACATGATCTTATTTATATTTAAGCCCATTGTTGCAGACACTGTGTCAATCCATCTGGTGGAGGGTTTTCTTTTTTTTTCATTGACCTGGCACTCTCCTAAACATAATGTCTTTTTCTATGGGTTGGTCTCTCCTCACTACATGTCCAAAATATGTAAGACACAGTCTGGCCATTCTTGCTTCCAAGGAGCACTCTGGTTGTACTTCTTCTAAGACAGATCTGCTGGTTCTTTTGGCAGTCCATGATATATTCAATAGACATCTCCAGAACCATAATTCAAAAGCATCAATTCTTTTCCCAGGAAATCCTGGCAAGCATGCCTACATCTTCACAGTGAGGGAAATCTCCATGGCCAAGAATGCTCTTGCTGCTCAGTCTCCAAGTCCAACCACTGACAACCGCTATAGTACTATATATTCTCGAATCCAATCCACATCCTTTCAACAATTTTAGAGGGCTAAAAAAGATCAGATGTAGGTGAGAATCACATGTAGTCCTCAAGTCCAATCTGCACACACAATAAGTCATATACAGATTAGAATTATATGCAGATAGGATTCATGGACTGCATGGGATTCTAATCAACATCTGAAACTTCAGCCCTCTAAAATTATTGAACGAGTGTGGATTAGATTCAAGAATGTACAGTAATCTGTTTCCAATGACTATAATGAAACACCCGGGGCTGGGTAACTTTATAAAGAAAAGAAAATATTATTTAGCTCACAAGTTCTAGAGGTCCCAGGACAGAGCACCAGAATCAGCTTGGTTTTAGTGAGGACCTCGTGGCAGATAGAATCATGGTGGATGGCACCATGAGGAAAGCACATGTAAGGGAGATATCACATGTTAAAACAGGGAGCCAGAGTGAGGGGAAGGGCCAGTACTGACCTCCCATGAAGACGTACCTCTTCAAAGTCTCACTACCTTTTATCATTGACATGTTGGAAACCAGGCTTCTAACACAAGACTCATAGGGACAAACTATATCCACATTATAGCAACCAGATTTCTAACACAGAAAAATTAAGCCAAGAAATTTACATGACCAAACCCAAACTGAGCGAGTTAAAGGGATGTGGTACCTGTCACCATCTCTGGGTCACCTAGTGCTATTGCTTCAGGATTCTTCATAACAAATGAACCTGCACTGGATGTTCTTATGACATTTTCTAGAAGAGAAAACTCAGAAAATGTTTATAGCCTGTTATGTGGATTGGAATGATTCAGAAGAAAAGAAAAGGAAAAGGTTTACTTAAAAAAAAAAAAGATTTATTCACTACTGATTAGAGGCCATTTTTAAATAAAATCAATAAACATTGGCATTGTAAATATGTGGCTAGGATGCTGATGATGGTTTGTAATACATTGTACATTTTTGGGTTGTTGATTTGCTTTTCATTGTGTTTTCTCAAGTGGCAGGAGCCAAAGCTGTTCGTTCTTCTGGAAGTTTCTGCATTAGAGTTAATGATGAATTGGGTCAGATCTTCCTTTGAATTTGAAATTCTCACGTACAAGAATTGTATTGTTTTTAGTTTTGAAGCATGTATAACTAGCATGGTAATAAATTTAAAAAGTAGATGGCTATTGCATGAATGAATGAATTCCCAGATGCACCTAAGTTTCTCTGCTATTCCTATGGATATAACTTCAATGGAAGATATGTATCTTGTTACTTGGCTTCCAGTTTTCAGTAAGATCTTCAAAATTTTTTTGTGAAAGAGAGAGGGGGAGAGAGAGAGAGAGCAAGGTCAAGAGAGGGAGGGAGGGAAGGGAAGAGGATGTGAATAAGAATGAATGATTGAGAGATAGGAGCTGTTATCACGGGTTATCAATCAGATTTCCTCCAGGTCACCACATGTTTTTAAGCCCCAGTGCCTCTCTTTCAAAGCACCAAGCATGTCTCAGCTTTCCAGATAGTTAGAAATCTACAGGGACAGGAGGAAATGCAAATCAGCCCTTGGCTTTCTAAAGGAAGGAAGTCTTTGATTTGCACATTGTTTCAATTCTGCTTAGTCAATTCTAAATACTGCCCCAAATAGCTGCTCTGAACTAAGCTTGATTCTGACCAACAGCCTGGACAAGGTGTTCCTTGAACCAGGCACACACAGCACAGGGGTGAGCAGAGCCACTGTGGGGAATGGAGGGAGAGCCAGCCAAGCCTGTAATGGCCCAGCTTGACAAAGAGGAAACGTCATCCTAAACTCATGGCTTCTTGTGTGCCAGCCACTTACTCCTTTTGTTTTCAGCCAGCCAGCAAATCGAAAGAATTAAGAGGATTAAAAAAAGGAAAACTCAGTGACTTCATGCATCCAAATGGGGGTAGTGTTGAATGGAACCATTTCTGGGCAAAGTGATTGTGCAAGAATAAACTGTGAAAAGCAGCCCAAGGGGAAGAAATATCTCAAGTTTATCCCTAACAACAACATCCCTTTCCCTCAACTATTACCCAACACACAATACAAGACCAGATGTATTTCAGGATAAAAGCACTTCTAGAAGAGAGGCAAGTCAAGTCCACTTAGGTTTAGAGATCTTTGCAGAGGGTGTTGAACGTGTATTTCTGGCAGGCATGTTACAGAGTACAACACTGTTAGAAAACACTTTGGCAATATTATCAAGAATCTTAAAACTCCTTTGATCCATTAATTCCACTTTTGGAAAAGTAATAATGAAGAATTAGCTTGTAATTCACATAAAAGCTTATGAATGTGAATGTAGATCAAAGCTTGTCCATAACACACATGCACACAAAAATAGAAAATAATATTTGATTAGTTAAAAAAAAAGTATTTAGGAATGTTGTTGGAATAATATATAACCCTTAAGATGATGTTTGGGCTGGGATTTAGCTCAGTGGGTAGAGTGCTGCGCTGCAGTCTCTGAGGCCCCGAGTTCAATTCCCAGCACCGCAAAAATCGGAGAAGGGCCTGGCAATCCACTCCCAAGGCAATCCCGAAGCACTCAGCCATTGAAAACCCTATGAGGGTCGCTATGAGTCAGATACCGACTCAACAACACCTAACAACAACAACAACAACAAGATGATGTTTATGTAAAAATTGGTAGTGAACAATGCAAAATATAAAGAAAGTATGTATGGAATTTAGAGATGGACTAGTAAAATTTGTTCATTAAATCATAGGGACATAATGTTCCAAGTAATGGAAAAAAGCAAGTACCTTAATATTGAATACAGTCAGTCTTCTGTATCTGTGGGTTCAGCGTCCAGAGATTTAAACAACAGAAACAGAAAATATGCAAAATATGCAAGAAATCACCTCTGTACAGAGTATGTGCAGACTTTGTTCTTGTCATTTCTCCCTATACAATAAACTGTAACAGCCTTTTAAATGCTTTGTGTTAGCTATTATAAGTAGTCTAGAAATGATTTAAAGTATGTGGGAGGATATGCATAGTTTATATCCAAATACTAAGTCATTTACGTAAGGGACTTCAGCATCTACAATGGTATTCATAGGAGGACCCCAGAGTCACAAATCCCTCAAGAATACCGAGAGACAATTATATTCAATCATTCGAGTGAATTCCTTAATGCTGTTTTGCTAATGTTAAAATCAAAGGAGTTAAAATCTTAATTTACTTGGGAGTTGCTTTTGGCCCTAAAATATGTCCAGAAAATGTGCAAGGAAGAACTCTTTGACATTTGGGCCTAGGTAAAAGAGGACATGGATTTTAGACCATCTCCACGAGTGCGTGCGTGTGTGTGTGTGTGTGTGTGTATTTTGCCTGTCTGATTGTGATAAAATTTAGCATGTCTGATAAAGAAAGCGTTTTGAGTATTCTAAAATGTTACTATTTTCTTTTGCCTTTTTCTAGTCTGTAAATGTGGGCAGTCTGAGGTAGTCAGCCACCAGGCATAGTGCCAAGTCCCTAGAGTCCTGATTCTCCCACTTTCTGGATGATGTTGGGATAAGACATTTAAGTTTTATAAGTCTCAATTTGCTTCTAGAAATATAAGGGCTTAATCCTACTTGGTCTGCATAAACCATTAGCTGATCTTGAGTATTCAAGAAATATGTGAAAGAACATCATAAACTTAATAATTCTAAGGCTGCATTAAAAAAACCTATTTTACATTCAAGTGTCAGAGACAAAGAAAAAATTAAAAAGTAATTATTGCGCTGTTGTTAGGTGCCCTTGAGTCAGGTCTGACTCATAGTGACCCTCACAGAGTTTTCAATGGCTGAGTGTTTCAGGACTCTTTTGGGGAGTGGATTGCTATATCCTTCTCCCATTTTTATGGTGCTGGGGATTGAATCCGAGTGCTCAGAGAGTACAAAGTAGGCACTCTCGCAACTGAGCTAAACCCCAGACTAGAATTCAACCAAAAAAGCAATTATGTCAACATTAAAAATAGTGTTTGGCTTTATCAATAATGACATTGATTATTAGTGTGTTTTTCATTACTGTAATGAAATAGCTTCATATAGAAGGTATGGAAAGCTACTCATAAAGAAACAGGCTTGTTTTGGCTCATGATTCTATAAATACAAGGCCTTTTGCCTGCATTAAGTGATGGCCTTCTTTCTGGCAGAGTCTCAAGGCCCCTGGGCACTATCGCATGGCAAAATACAGGGAGCACATGGGTGTACGTACATCTGTCTGGTCTCTGCGCCTATTTTTATGTTGTTGTTGGGTCAGAACCATCTCATAGTGACCCTGTGTACAACAGAACATGACACTACCCAACACTTTGCTGTGCACACAATCTTTTTATAGAAGAGCTCTGTTTTGCAGCCACTATGTTTCTTCTGGGCTGGGATTTAGCTCAGTTGGTAGAGCGCAGCTCTCTAGTCTCTGAGGTCCTGAGTTCGATTCCCAGCACCATAAAAATGGGAGAAGGATGTAGCAATCCACTCCCAAGGTGATCCCGAAATAACCAGCTATTGAAAACCCTATGAGAATCGCTATGAGTCGGACACGACTCAATGGCACCTAACAACAACAAACATTTCTTCTCATTTTGAGTCATGCCGTATCAACAACTGGAGGTCCTAGGGGCTTTACTCCATTCTCATCATTAAGGTAGACACTGCTTTGAGGAGGCAGCTCTTCCACAGTTGTTTCTTAAATGCCTTCCGGCCTGCAGGGCTCATTTTCCAGTACTGTATTTGACTGTGCTTCTCTGCTAATCATAGAGGTTTCAATGGCTAATTGTTTAGGGAGTGGGCTGCTGAATCCTTCTCCCTAGTCTGTCTTAGTCTGGAAGCTCAGGTGAAACCTGTCCACTATGGGTGGCCCTGCTGGTATTTGAAATACTGGTGACACAGCTTTCAGCTTCGCAGCAACATGCAAGCCCCTGAAGCACAAGCTGACAGACACGTGGGGCCACTTCTTATAAAGCCACCTAAATTTAATCATGAAAGCTGCATCCTAATGACCTTGGTGGCAGTGTTGTTGTTGTTAGGTACCATCAAGTCTGGGCCAACTCATAGTGACCCTCATAGGGTTTTTAATGGCCTTCTCTAATGCTAATTACTTTCTAAAAACCCCACCTCTAACCCTCATACCCAAATTAAGTTTCTACTCTCTTAATATCTTACAACAAGATTAAATGTCAACACCTGAAGCCTTGTAGAACACAAATCACCACACCCAAATCATAACAGTGTATGTCTTGAATTTCTTTTAATCCATAAATTCCCACCACCCCACCTTGCCCCATGTCCCAGCATTTGTTTTTTGAAAATCTAAGTACCTTTTCTGGCCATGTTTCCCATATTCTGAATTTGTCCACATGGTGTCACTTAACATGTTTATCTTCCCTCTATATAGGTCAAGCCTTGATGGAAACCTAATCAAGCTCATGTCTGATGTTTTCTTTTCCTTCATAAGTACTTGTCTGTATTGTGTTACTTGAAGTCACATAATATCTTGTTGACTCTCTTTTTTGTTGTTAATTTTTATCAATGGGTTCCAGAGTTGTCCATTTAATTCACCTATTTTAACTTTATCTCAGTGATCCCTGGTCACTGTTTAGATTTATTATAACATTGAAGGATGGGAAAATGGTCATGTTCTACAATGATTTGTAGTCCTCTCCTATTAAATTAGCCTGAGCATAATTGGTACAGGAAAAACAGGAAAAATGTTTGAATTCCCTCTTCCTCATTTTTTTTTTGTTACCAGTTTTTAGAATAACAAGCTTGTGCCTTACCAATTTCCTATTATGATCAGTGAGATTTGTTTTTGTGCCAATAAGAATTTATGAGGTATAATTTATTATAACCAAATTTCCTTTTGGTGCTCTAATTGTTCATTCTTTTGTCAGTAGGAGCTCTTTCACATTGGTGTCTAGACCATTTTCTTGGCATAACCCCAAAAGGCTTTCTTGTTTTCTGGTACATGGGAGGGTTTTTTGTTTGTTTCTTTGCACATTTCTTTTATAGATATGGAATAAATAATTCACCAAAAATCATTAGCTCCTTTGGGAAATAGTATTTAGAAGTAAAAATATTAAAAACAAAAATGATTATATTGTTATTGGATATTGGGAACTGGATGAAGGATATTTGAGACTATTCCATACTATATTCCATACTATACTGGAAATTTTCTCTAAGTCTAAACTATTCTAATATTGAAATTTATTTTATAGTAATTATTGTACTATTGTTGTTGTTCGGTGCCCTTGAGTCACATCCAACTCATGTTGTTAGGTGCCATGGAGTCAGTATCTGACTCATAATGACCCTATGTACAACAGGCAAAACACTATTGTCGGTGCTTCTCTGCTATTCATAGGGTTTTCAATGACTGATTAATTTTTGGAAGTGGGTTGCCAGGTCCTTCTCCCAACCCTATAGCACCTGGTGTTCCCAAGTGGTCTCCCATCCGAGTACTCCAAGCACTTATCAGGCCCAACCCTGCTCAGCTTCCGAGATCTGACTGGACCAGATGCCACAGGGGTATGGCTCCAGGCATCCAACTTGTAGTGACCCTATATACAAAAGAATGAAACACTCCCTGACACCATGTCAGTGCTTCTCTGCTATTCATAGGGTTTTTGATGGCCAAATGTTTCAGGATTGTTTCAGGCATGTGCTGCCAGGTCCTTCTCCTGTTTTTGTGGTGCTGGGTATTACACCCAGGGCCTCAGAGAATGCAGAGCAGCACTCTACCAACTGAGCTAAACCCCAGGCCAATTATTGTACTGAAAAGAATATATTTTCTATTTGTAGGATAGGTATGATAGAGGTCCCAAGACCCCCTCTGTATTCTGGTTGGTCACATCCAATCAGATCCATGCCTTAAGGGAAAAGACTGAGCTCTTTACCCGTCTCAAAGAGGAAGAAATTGTGCCTTTACTGCATTTGACTCAAGACTGCTACCTCAGCTTTTGCCTGGATCTCCAGCCTATCAACCTGCCCTTCAGATTGCAGAGCTGCCCGCCCCACCATTATATATGATTTTATGGCCA
>VMDO01025560.1:0-28027 GCA_007922755.1 Pedetes capensis
ATAAAATTTTTATAAAGCCAAAACCACATGTTTATCAATCAGAATTTTCTTTTAAATTATAAAAGACACACTAATAAAAAAAATAAAATGTGAGACTGGGAAGGAGGATCATGAGAGGGTAAGGGGGAAGTTAATGTGAGCAATGTACAATTAAATGCATGTATGGAAAAGTCATAATGAGACCCTCTAAGTTGTACATTAAAAATTACTAATAAAAAAGTTAAAATATATAAAAAGCATGTCCTTATAGCATAAATAAATACCTAAATTAAAGATATTACAGATCATTTAGCTGTACAATTAGCATTTGTATTCACTATAAATGCTAATATTATTTTTAAAAAACCTGCAAGTGACCAGGTTTTATACAGATACTGACTAAAAGTGACAATGGCAGTTTGCTCTGAAGCTTTAAAATTACTAGACTGCTAATCAGTACTAATAAGTTGATTTGAAAACCTCTACTTGAAAGAAACATGCTAACTAAGCAAGAGATCTGTATGTTTCTTCAAACTTTCACACAAAAGATTAAATATTACTGATACCTCTCTCCGTCGAGAAGCCCAACAAGTTTGTTTGATCTTCCACACCACTGCAGCCACCAGTAATAAGGATAGAAAACAACTGGAAAATAAAGAACAAAAAATTTTTATTCAAAACATTTTCAAAATATGCAATGAAAAAATACATATAACATTAATATAGATAGATGGATAGACAGACAGATATAGAAGTAATTGAAAGAGAGGCATACAAGGCCCCAAGGCCAAATGGTATCCGAGAGCAGGTGGTTGAAACACGTTAAAGTCAACTGGCCCCCAAAGTCAGAACGTTCCCTGTCTGCCAACAGCCCAGAATCTACCCTCTCAGAAGTCCCGTCCCTTGCTCCTCACCAAGACGGCCCCCCGCAGCTGTATATAACCCCTGACCCCCAAGGCAGCTTCTCACAGCAGTAGCCATCTTTCTTCCTCTCTCCTCCCCTACTGTTGCTGGCAGCCCCCCTTTCCCATTCCTTCCTCCCTCTTTATTTGGCCCCCCAAATAAACATGCTTTGCTATATGTCGGAGTGCCTTCTCTCATGTCTGTGGACCCTCACTTTGCAAGATTTTCCTATCAGTAATCATTTAGTCTTGGTAAATAATTCAAGCAAAAAAGTCTTCATAATCTACTCAATTCTTTGTAATCTGATATCTGCTTTATATGCTAATAAAAATGTCAATACTTACAATGGTTAATGTGTGCAATATTCAACATTTTAAAGCAAAATTTTCCTTGGAAGTTTTTTCAACTTAACATCACCAGGACTTCCTACAAATTAAATAAACTGGTCTTTTCTCTATCAATAGAATCAGTTTCTGATTGACAGTACCAACTGTTCATTATTTGAAACTTCTTTTAAATAGTTAGTTTTTTGTTTATCCTTCATCTTTTCTGACCTAGTATAGGATCAAAAAAGGTTGGTTACACTCCTGGTCCCGTCTTTAAATTTCAACCACTTTGGAAATCAATATGGAGATACCTCAGAAAACTAAAAAATAGGACTGCCATTAATACCCAGCTATACCACTGCTGGGCTGGGATTTAGCTCAGTTGGTAGAGCGCTGCGCTGCAGTCTCTGAGGTCCCGAGTTCAATTCCCAGCACCGCAAAAATGGGAGAAGGGCCTGGCAATCCACTCCCAAGGTAATCCCGAAACAGTCAGCCATTGAAAACCCTATGAGGGTCACTATAAGTCAGATACCAACTCCGACTCATAGCGATCCTCATAGGATTTTCAATGGCTGATTGTTTCGGGATTGCCTTGGGAGTGGATTGCCAGGTCCTTCTCCCATTTTTTATGGTGCTAGGAATAGAACTCGGGACCTCAGAGACTGCAGCGCAGCGCTCTACCAACTGAGCTAAATGCCAGCCCTACACTTACTGAAAAAGGGACAATTTAAAGAATGGAAAGGAGGGAGGAATCTAGCAGAGGGAAGTGAAGATTGGAGAAGATGGGAGGAGGATCAATGAGGAGGAATGAAGGGGGAGAGGTCAATCTCAATGTAAACAGCACAATTTCATGAGTGTGTTGAAAAAATAGGGGAAGATAACTCAAATAAGTATCAGAGTTTAACTATAAACTAGCCACAAGCTTTCATAAACTTTGTGGGTCGATGAAAGTGTTGCTAGAAGTGATGTAAAGGATGCATAATGGAAAAAGCCAATGCTGTGTTACTCTGAACCCCATCATTATTTACTAATAAAGGGAAAAATGGAAATTTTGCTGATAGGATACTTTATTTTTCTTAGTTTATAATAATGACAAATAATAACAAATAATGAATCTAAAAAGACTTAATAGATCAGGCTAAATTTTAGCAAATTTGTTCAACTTTAACAGATGTTTTCATTAAAAAAGGATACGAATATTTAATATTGAAAATAATAATGAATGATTGAAATGTGGTTTTTCCCTATTAAAATGATGAATCTCTGAATGTCCAGCCTGTTCATGACTTTTACAAGTTGTTCTTTCCCTCTTCTGTAATTTTTCCCTATGATAAATTTCATATCACACCATAGTAACTTGTTGTTTTATGCTAGCTCTTCTATATTCTTCATTATTTAAAATAAACAATCAGGTAAAATTTCAAAAAAAAATATAGACATCCCTTAAAATTCAATTCACAGAACTATGCTCTTTTCTTGTCTCTCAAGGAGAAAGCTCGGTTATTCTCATTTCACCTATGATCTCAATTGAAGTGATTTCCAAGTCTATCTTTAGTCCTGCCAAAATGACAGCATCTTGTCATTAAAAAGAATCTGATATTATTTCATTCAAAGTCCTTGCCAGAGAAGAAATTCCCAGTACAACTCTGGTACTGATCAAGCACCTAATTAAATGCCCAGGTGAGAAACTGCTAACAAGTCAGTACATTCCATTTTTAGTTAGTTCAGACTATGAAAATATTGCTTTAACACCTGATACCACTTCTGTTTTCTGAGTAAAACAAAATGAGTTTGCCCTATGCTAAAACTTCTTTATACACTGGAAGAAGCCTACATGATCCCCCTCTGGTCCAGTGATTCTCAACCAGCACTGTTTTTGCCCTCCAGGAAGCATTTGACAGTTTCTGAAACATTTTTGACTCTCATCACTCAATAGGCATCCAGGAGCATGCTGCTAAACAGCCTACAACACACAAGTCACCCCCACTAAGAAGAAAGATTTTGTCAGCCAACACTGCCAATAGTGCCTAGGTGGAAAAGCCCTCTTCTAGTCCTAATTATCAAAAGTGTTTAAACTCTTGTTGTTCCCAGGTTAACAGTATAAAGGTTAAAATATGTTACTGAGAATTAATACTTTATTTAGATACAGTCTGAGGATCCACTTATCTGAATTTCAGTCAGACGATTATACCCTTAGCGTTTTAGCATGTTGTTGTGAGGTGCTATTGAGTCAGTGTCAGACTCACAGTGACCCTACATGCAACAGGTGAAACACTATTGTTAGTGCTTCTCTGCTATTCATAGGGTTTTCAATGGTTGAAAATTTTAGCATAAGAGATACAAAATTACCATGTCCGAGTTCAACTCATTCATAACATCCATAATAAAATCAACTGACACCTATTGAATAATAGGTACCAAGCACTGTAAGTGTTTTACATGTATTATCTCTTTAATTACAAGCACACATGATGTACCATCTGTGCTGTCACGGGCTCATTTAAAAGATGAGAAGAATCATGGCAACTTAAGTAAATTTCCTATGCTTCAAAAGTATCAAGATACAAGTACTCTTCCCCTGACTTTTTTTGTTTTACCATTACTTACAGCTAAAATGTAAAAATACATTAAATTGTTTCATACATTATGTTCAATCAAACCCTAAATTTTCTAAGTTGTTCCTGTGATTGTAGTCATAGGCCAGAAGAACTACCAGACAGTTATGTTCTACTGGAGGGCCCATTCACCAAAACCATTAGGGATATGCTGATGAAAGAGGTACTAATGTCATCAAGAAATGTACTGTTGGCTTTCTTCTGCAGACCAGCCTGAAAATAGGAAAGGCAGTCATAGGACTAGGTTTGTTGATTGTCATTAATTGATGAGTGCCTAAACTAAGAGGAGACAGGTGTCAGTGTTTAAATACCAGAATCCAGGAACCACAATTACCATAATTAGGTTAACTCTATAGTAGGAGAAGCCAAGGGGGTGGTCCACAAAGATTTTCAGGGATGATTAATAAAGCATGGTGGCTTGAGAGGCAAAATAGGTGAGCAGCCAGCTTGTTGTTGTTGTTGTTAGGTGCCATCGAGTTGGTATCCGACTCATAGCGACCCTTATAGGGTTTTCAATGGCTGTTTCAGGATTGCCTTGGGAGTGGATTGCCAGGTCCTTCTCCTATTTTTGTGGTGCTGGGAATTGAACTCAGGACTTCAGAGACTGCAGCGCAGAGCTCTACCAACTGAGCTAAATCCCAGCCCCGAGCAGCCAGCAGTGCTCCTATTTAATATCTGGTTCTCTTTAGAGAATGGAGGAACAGGAGGCTGATGGCAGTTGCTTCAATAAAAAGTCATGATCCTCTGCTCAGTGCCCAGACTTGAGCTAATTTTCAAATTCAGAATCCATTGACTAAGCAAGTTACCAAACCATAAAAGGAAGAACCCTGTAAGTGTGTAAAGTGAAAAGTATGTAAAGTGATCCTCAAAGGGACTTAACAACATGTATGTAAGTATATACTTAAGTATATATGTTGGTATATATGTAGAAAAAGGGGAATAAATAATCATTTTGATTACTATTAGACAGGAGGTCAGAAGTGACACAGATATCCAAGGTTTCAAAACATCATCATGGCCTCTTATTAGAGTTGAGGTGTTGGGGAGGGGGTGAACAGGCAACAAATTCTGGCTAAATTCTTGTTCACAGTGGGCCAATTGTGTCTATGAATCTACCCAGTGATGATTTCCCATGTCCTTGATTGTATAATTCGAATTGATGCACAAGGTAATTAGAGTAACCACTATGTTATGTCCTGGGCCTACAGGATATGATCAATCATAGGCCAAGTGACAACCTCTGAAATTCCCCCCACCTGGTTGAGATAGTAGCTATACTTAATGGTACAGTGAAAGTTAGTGCACTATTAAAAATTATCTACCATAACTACATTGAATTTATCTCTTTAAAATTTTCAAAATTTTCACATTCAGATACTGTTACTTTTTCATTTTGCAAAAAGAAAAAAATTTAAAAATTATTCTTTTTAGTTTTATAATCATTTATCACACACCCTAACAATATAAAAATTAATTCAATATATGAAAGGAATGAGATTTAGAGAAGCTGGGTGACCTACTTAAGATGGCACAAGAATCTACAATCAGAGCCAAGCTATGCCTATAAATGATCTCCCTAGTACTGGCCCAATTAGGTTTACCATGAAATCTCTACATAATATGAAAGTTAAAAAACTGACAGGGTTTGAGACATGCCCCCCCCAGTGGAATTATGACTAAACTGAAAAACTGACACAACTCACTCAACTCTGCTACCCTAATAACTGGATTAGAAACAGCAATAACATCAATGATGGACTGATTGAACAGGATCCGTAAATGTTAACTTTAAAACTCCTTTAAAATGTAGCAGAGGCTTAAATAATAAAGTTCAAAATATTCAGTCCATGTTTCTCTTAACAATGAAATGACTTTAAAATTATCTAATTTACATTTCATTGGTTGAAGAAATTTAAATGACAAAAATCCCATCAAATATGTGTGATCTCACACAATGATTAGAATATTTTATTTTGCTTTGTCCATGATGACAACCTAAGAGACAGGATCATCTCTAAAACATGGTACACATTAATACTCGATTTATTTTGCTCAATAAAAGAGCAATTGAACTTAAATATGCACACAAATTTAGAAGCTTAAAATAAAACCCTAAACATTTAAATAATTTACATATATATTCAACTTTGTGAATTTTTACACATAATTGAACTTTTCAGTATATTTCCATCCACAATATTCTGCATTGAAAATTCACTTTATTTTAATACATCAAATAATGCTCATTCGATTGTAACTTCTAATGCTTTCTAAAAATACATCATATCTTTGTTAATATCCTTAAAATTCATTTTATTCTAAAGTATAAAATCATGACATAAATATATTTAAGATATTTCCTCAAATTTCACTCTTAAGGGACAGATATAATCAATGAATGCACTTCCCACATATATTAGTGATAAATGTTTATAATACTAAGTTCTGAGAATTAATAATTTTGGTAGACAGAGGTAAATAATTATTTTCAGAGAAAAGTTATGAATATGTAAAGATTTTGACAAGAAAAGTGTGTAAATGATCAGATAATGTGTAAATTGAAAAGAATTAAAAAATCTGAAAGGCTGTAAGTAGAGATGAGAGATTAGACATGCTACAAATACGTCCCAATAGGTGTGTTAGAAGAGGTATTATAGAGAGACAGATTTCAGCTCAATTAGAAAGAACAATTAGTTATCTGATGACAGAAAATACTAACTCAAGAGATGGTGAATTTCTGGTCATTAAAAGCACTTAGGCATAAAGACTGGACAAATTATGTCCACAGGCCACATTCAGCCCACCAGATGTTTTATAATAAAGTTTTATTGGATCACTGTCAGTCCCATTTATTTCCATATTGGCTCTGGTTGCTTTAGCAAGAATACTGCATAGATGCAACAGAGACTATATGGCTCACAAATCTTGAAATATTTACTATCTGGACCTTAACAGAAAATACATGCAGACTCCTGCAGAGAAGATAATAAGCATTCAAGTACTGTATGGGAATCTGGAAAAGATCATCAATAAGAGAATGGATTGTCTGGTGTTCAGGAAAATGTCTAACCTATCGTGTTTCAAGAAGTGAGTTGTACAGGCTCTTTATGGTATCAATCAGCCCAGCCAAGTTGATGAGTGGAAGTAAACTTCATACTGCACTGTTTTCAGTTATATGTCATAAGGTAGAACTATGTCTGCCAGAATGTAGAATCACATTTGTCTAATATGTACAAAGGCATCCAAAAGACAAGCATATGCTGCACTTATCCATAAGAATGTTTACAAATGTAACATCTCTAAGATCTGATAACACAAATACCCTATTGCTGAAACTCAGCTTCTCCTAACCCAGTGCTTCTTTATTTACATCCTATGGAAGCAAAGCCTGCAGCTGTAGCCCTGTGGCATCCGATCCTGTCAGATCTCGGAAGCTAAGCAGGGTCGGGCTTGGTTAGTACCTGGATGGGAGACCGCCTGGGAACACCAGGTGCTGTACGCTTGGGAGAAGGACCTGGAAACCCCCTCCCAAAAATCAATCTGCCATTGAAAACCCTGTGAACAGCAGAGAAGCACTGACAATAGTGTTCCCCTGTTGTACAAAGGGTCGCTATGAGTCGGATACCGACTCGACGGCACCTGACAACAAACAACATGGAAGCAAAACTAAGTTTTCCTTGGAAAGAGTTTCCATGTTATGGAAATTCCTACAAACACTACCTTCTCTTTTAGAAACACACTTTGTAAATTAGCATATTAAAAACTCTGAGAAGTAATGTCAGTTGAAAATCAACCAAAAGAGTCCTATTTGATGTTAATATACACAGAATTTTTCAAAACTGTTGAATTACTGAACTCTTTTTCACGAACCTACCATTACTATCTCACATTTGCAGTGATCTGGGGAATAGTGCTTTATTGAAAGTCATTTCTAGTACTTGAAAATTAGAAATTTCAGGACAAAAATTATATACTTTTTCTCATTCACCACAGACTTCAGCATATTGGTAAGTACATATAAGTACCTAGGGAAGATCTGAATTAATATTACAAGATGTAACTAATCCATGGAGTGAGTGTACTTTTAAACACATTAATAAAAGCAGACTTTATTATTATGGCAGGGAAACATAGTTACCCTCTTTCCACTGAATCTACTAGTCATTAAGTAGTATAACCGTGAAATAATCTTGTCCAAGTAGATTGCAAGTATGTTCCCTTTGCTCGGTAGAATATATTTAATCATATAAACATATGTATTCAAGAAGTGGCACATACTTAAGATCACATAATTGATGACTTAACAGTGACAGGATATATATCAAGATAGGCTTGACAAGTTCAAAGTCAGTAAAAGCAAATTACCTGAAGAAGGTGACAAAAAACTGCACAAGGTCCATGATTGTATTATGTTGTGAGAATGCAATCTGAAAAATCAAAATAAAAGAAGAGTTTGAAACTTACTGAACTTAAGTTCTTCTCCAAAACCTGTGGTGGCCGTAATACAGTATTTCTAGATCATGAAAACATTTGGAATTACCATATGGATCATGACATTAAGTGGTTAAGAACTATTACAAGAATGTGAGCTAAGAGTGCCATGTGAAATGCTACGACATATTAAGTATGCCTAACTAAAACATGCCTGCAGTGGTAGCCCAGTGGCATCTGATACCGTCAGATCTCGGAAGCTAAGCAGGGTCGGGCCTGGTTAGTACCTGGATAGGAGACCGCCTGGGAACACCAGAAGCTGTAGGCTTGGGAGAAGGACCTGGCAACCCCCTCCCAAAAATCAATCTGCCATTGAAAACCCTATGAACAGCAGAGAAGCACTGACAATAGTGGGTCCCCTGTTGTACAGAGGGTCGCTATGAGTTGGATACCGACTCGACGGCACCTAACAACAACAACAACAACTAAAACATGCACATAAGTTTCTTTGTCTAGCAAAGGTTACATTTTTCAGTTAATGCAATTGATAATTTCTTATAAAATAAAACAGCAAAAATTCAGCTCTATTATAGGAAACTGAGGGAACTTTTTTCTATATGTCCTTGTGCAGGGAAGCAGTATGCATGTGTACACATATTTTTATACACCATTCAAGAATAAAATATATCACTTCATTTTAAAATTTCACATTAATAAGAAATGGATTGTGAAAGGTGAAACTAGCAAATATGCCACAGTTGTTCTCCGTTTCACTTAACATTATAGAAATCACCTTTCTTGAGGAAGTATTATATACTATATTAGGCAATAATGGAGCATCTAAATAGAGAATAACTGATTTTGAAAGGTACCTCAGAATCATATATTTTAGAAAATGATATAGACAAATTATATCACAGTTTTCCCGTATGTGAGTGGTAATGATAAAAAAATCTACCTCATATTGTTGGAAGAAAAATAGAATTAGAATTTAAAATGTAATAGAAATTTAATACCTACAATGTTACACATATACTTGCATATATACATATACATGTTATTACATATACTTTATATATACATTATACATGTATTATAGACACATCTATACACATATTATACATAGTATATTATGAAACTTTTCATATCATGTATAAGGGAAATGGTCAATGTAAGTGAGCTTTACCACATAGCTGAAGCTAAACCATTAAGGGATTATTACTTCTTTTTCTTTTAATAATCTTTTAGGAAAATCTTTCAAAAACGTAATAAAATTTCCTCTTCTAATCCAAATGGGCTAATAAGGATGAGGGTTTTTCCTCTGGCTTTAAACAATAACAACAAAAAACTAGAAAAAAATACATAAAACAGCCATATCAGACACTGGACAAGTGACAGAAGAGAACTAAAATTCCTAAGTGAAGAAAAAAAAGGCGAACCCTAAAACTGTCTCAGATTTCAGTGTAAGGAAATAGCACTATGGAATTTAAGTCCCTTCCCTTCCTCCCTTCCTCCCTCCCTTCCTTTCTTCCTTCCTTCTTTCTTTCTCTTTTCTTTCTTTCTTCTGTACTGCAGAGTAGAAACCAGTGTTTTGCACATGCTAGGCAAGTGCTCTACCATTGAGCCACATGTCCAGGCCCATTTTATTTTATTTTTTTAATTTTGAAATAGGATCTCACCAAGTTATACAGGTTGCCTCTAGCCTTGAACTCAAGATCATCGTGCCTCATCCTCCCAAGTCACGGGAATTACAGACATGCACCACAGTGTGTCTGGCCTAAATGCCACTCTAAAATTAAAGATTTTGTGTGTGTGTGTGTGTGTGTGTGTGTGTGTGTGTGTGAGAGAGAGAGAGAGAGAGAGAGAGAGAGAGAGAGAGAGAGAGAGAGAGAGAGAAAAACAGACAGAGAGAAACAGAGAGACAGAGACAGAGAGAGATGCTGGGGATCGAACCCAGAGCCTTGAGCATGCTAGGTGAGTACTTTACCATTGAGCTGCATGCCCAGCCTCTGTTTGCTATATAATATAAAGAACTGCAGTCAGTTGAGAAGGTGGTTAAATTTTTGACATATGCATTCAATCTTAAATATAGTATCACTGATTTTCAACAAGTTTCTAAGTAATTGAAGAAGTATAAAGTACTTATGCAGAGAATGTTGTTGTCATTGTTAGATGCCATCAAGTCGGGTCCAACTCATAGTGACTCAAAAATAACATATAGATAATGAAGAAACATAAATAGTACAGACTGGTAAGAGGTAAACTTATATTAAAAGATTAAAGAAAAACATTTTAAGTGGAAAAGATGCACATGAATTTTATTCATAGGTGATCATCTGTATGAATGTGGTAAAAATGTAGTTTATCAAAGAAAATTATCTTCAACACCTTAAATTTGTAAGAGAATTCTAGATATAGCAATTAAGAACTGCCTAGATAAACTTCAAAAGGTTATTTTGAAATCATAATAAAATTAGTTTAATATAATTTATAATAAGACAGGTAACCTTGGACAGTGTTGAAAAATAACTAAATGAAAACAGGCAGAAAGGGCTTGAATAGTCTTTAATAAATTACCAAATACATGGAAAAGATACCATAGGAAATAAATGAAATAAACAATAAATATAAAGCTAAAGCAATAAGTTAAACTATATAGGCAATCGCACTAAATGTAAATAGACAAAGTTTCCATTGAAAGGCAGAGATTTTGACAGTAGATTAAAAGACTAAATTCAACTTCAAGCTTTTTAGCAAAAAACACATGTAGAACAATGACACATTTTATCAAAGTTATAAAAATACATAATGAGACAAAAACAATAGGTGAATGGAAAAGAGGGCTCAAGAATGGCTAGGTTTGCTCTAAGCAACTGGGCAGGAGATATCTCTACTTATTGAGTAGCAGAATAGAGAAAGGCAATGTGGATCAAGCAAAAAATAAAGGAGGAAAAGTATGTTTAAAATATGCTAAATATGAGATACTGCCAGGTGTGGTGGTTCATGTCTGTAATCCCAGCAATTTGGGAGGTGGAGATATGAGGAATGCAGGTTCAAGATGAGAGGCAGCCTGAATAACTTAGTGAGAGCGTGTCTCAAGATAAAAAAAAAATTTTTAAAGGAGCTGGGGGTACAGCTCAGTGGTAGAGAGTTTGCAAAAGTATGCGTGACACTCTCAATTCAACCCCCTAGTACCTCAAAAAAATATTGCTAAATATGAGATACCTACTAAACATTCAAGAATATACAGAGGATGCCAAAAAGTGTATATACATCTTGGGACAAAAATTTCCCTTCTGCTCTTCTAACAATGTGTAGTATGCTTGTTCTGATAACTCCCATCTAACATTGTTTGGTAGGCTTCTGTGGTTGAGTATGTACCCTGCTCCAACACCATAGCAGATACAGCAGGACTTGTTGCTGTGTGAGGCCTCCTAGATCTTCCCTTGTGCATATAGCACGTAGTACCATGCATCTCAAACTTACCACCAATGAGTGCAATTGTTAAGCTTGTTGAAGGTTCTGTTGCATATTCATGCCTTCATTATCATTGTACTTCCACAATGTTCTTGAATTTCAAATACCATTTTAAAGTGATCTTGTGTTCCTTGAATGACAACCATGCTGCCATCATTTTCTTTCATTATCCTGCCTATCACATTGTGGCACTAATATTCATTTGATTAATGTCATCTTTTGAATGTCATACTGTACATTGCTACTGTAATTCAATTAAGCTTTGAAGAGAAATATATAAAATATCTTAAAATGTAAATATATTTTTTGTTTACACACTTTTGGCATCCCTGGTATGTTAAATACCAGTTTACAACTCTGTGGAATGGCTGGATTTATAAACTTAGAAATCAAAGAAATATAAGTATCATTCAAAATTATGGACTAGAAGAAAAGATAGACAAAAGAGAAATAAAGTTTAAGTTCAGGGTCCCTCTATATTAGAACAAATAATCAAACAAAAAGGAAGTAGAAAATTAGATGGTGCAAAACCAAGAGAAACAACTTGCCTGGTTCTTTTCTATTATTTTTTAATTCTACAAAGTAATGGGTATAGTTATGACATTTCCATGCATTCATATAATGTACTTTGATCATATTTACCCCCTTTATTATCCTTTATCTCCCATCTCTTTTCTTCCACATTCTTAATAGTCCCTCCTTTTATTTTACATTCTTTTACCCTCCCCAGATTCCACAGATAAAACAAGTGATAATTGTCTTTGTGAGACTCTGCCTATTATTTTCTGTCTCCTGCTATTAGAAAGTAAACTGCAAGCAAATAGAGACTTTATCTCAGTTTATCAAAATAAAACACTACTTTCTTCTTGTAACATTTCTTTACCTTACAATTCTGTGTCATTCTTTAACATTTAAAGAACTTGACATTCCTTTAATTTTATTGATGGATTATTAGAGGGAATATCCAAGAATGGTATAAATTTAGATGGGTAAAGTACATGATTTGAGCTGGTATTGCAGACTTTTATTATTGTTTACCTGCCCTTTGGTTCGCTATAACCCAAAACCTGAGAATAAAAATGATAGTTTACGTAAGCAAGCAAAAAGATACATGTGAAAATATGTATCATTTTCTGCATTTTCCCAAAGAATATTTGAGTAAATAGAAAGCAGTTAGGGAAGGCTCCACAAGAAAGTCATGATGTAAAGTACTAAAACATTCAAAACTTGAGTTAACTATTTTCTTTATCCCTATTATAACAAAATAAAGAAAAAAAATTAAAGTTTTCACATAAGGGATATAAGTGCATTTTGATTTCACCTTGTATTTAGTGGATTAACTGAGATACCACTACTAGGGGGTGATGTGTGTCCCCCTCCACATTTAACAATGCCTTCTAAATTGTTAAAAAATGATAGAGTGTCTCACAAATAAAATTGCAATGTAATGCTGGAACATTAAAGTACTGACTGAGATGTTGAGCAACTTTCATTACAGATGATACTATCCCATCTTTCACAATGAGTATAAAAGTAAGATAAAATTAATAGAAGAGCTATCTGTCAAAATTGGCATCTGAAATACAAGTTACCATACAAATTGAAGAGACACCCAGAATAACTAACCTGTTAACATAACGGTGTTTAAGAGTAAGTGTAGATGCTTCACAAGCAGTTTTTACGCTTAGCATACCACCAGGGGGCTCCAGCCTCAGACTAAACAGCATGCCATACTGGAGGTTCAACAGGACAAGTTGGCATTATGATGTGTTGTGGAAATTTTTCACAATGTTTCTTTGCTTGAGACCTTCTATAGGAGATAGCCTATGGAAAACATTGTCTCAGACAGCCCATTGTCAGAAACAAGCTTTAAAAAATAAGATTGGATTGATTCTAGAAATTGAAGGCAAATTCAAGGATGATTTGGTAGAATTAGTAAGCAAAGCAAAGTAGACACTACCATAATCAAGATTCCCTTTCACTGTGGCTGAATGTGTCCCCCCAGGTTCCTTCACTGAAAATGTAATCCTCAAATGTATATGGTGATGGAATTTGGTGGTGGGGGTGGTTTCAAAGACAATTAGGGTTAACAGCAGATAATGAGGGTGGGGCGCAATGATGGTATTAGTGGCTTAGTAAGAGGAGAGATGTGAGCTCACAGGCTCCATTCTTCTTGCTGTATGATGATTTCTACTGTGTTGTAATACAAGAAGGTCTTTATCAGATGGCAGCATTTTGATATTAGACTCACCAGTTTCTGGAACTTTAAAAAAAATTCTTCTTTTCTTTATAGTTTTCCTACTCTGTAGCATTCTGTCATTTGAGCATAAAACAGAGAAAGACACTTTCCAAGATCCCCTCTTACAGGATGTCAATCTATTCACCCATCAAATATTTCCCTAAGCATTTACTCCACTCTAGGCTTTGTGCTAGGTGTTTAGACATATCAGTGGAAAAAGAATTTCTTAGGGGTGGCCGACAGTAACAGTAATAATAAATTATATAGTTTGCTGGAACTTGGTAAATGCTAATAGAATAAGGAACAGAACAAATATTCTTCTTAGAGGAATGAGACAATCATTCCTTAGTGTCTAAAAATATGCAGAAGTGCTAAAATTAAACAGCACAAAAAGGCAGAGAGATAAGAAAGAAAAGAAATATAGTATTAGGTTCAAGTTGGCTGTTCTCAAATTTTCTCCACCTAGAACAGAAAACAGCAATGTTAGGGCCCTTCCAATAGGATGGGAATTCCTGTAGGGAAAATAATACACATTAAGGAAGGAATATTCTATGTGATGTGAGCAATTGTTTTTCACCTCACTACCATCTAGACCTCTGTTCAAATATCACACTTCTTATATTCAGCTAAAGTAGCTGTCCTCCCTTTGATGCTACATGACTATGGGAACTTTTTTTAAAAAAAATATTACAATCTGAAATTATCTTACTGGTTTATTGTGAAACCATCTTTCCCCACTACAATGCAGGCTCCTTGAGAACAGTGACCTTGTTAATATTGTTCATGGCACTGATCCAGCACCTGGAAGAGTATTTGTTACACAGGAAATATTTAATAAAATTTTGCTGAATAAATGAATACATTTCATACCAAAATTAGCCCAAGAAGACTGCGAGGGCTCCATATTTATTAATAGCCATGAAAAGAGCAAGATACAAATGTTATTGTGAGACACATTTAATGATTATTTATGTTTATTATGTATTTTGCAACTTTAGAAGACAAGTGTTGATTATTTTTCCTTATAATATTGGCATGGATCACAGACTTTGAAGGTATGGAAAACATACATTCATGTGTAAAAGTATATGTTGCCATTTTATAACATTTGAATTTTAGTTGCAATATAAAGTATTGTGAAATCAAGATATCAGAAATATGTTAACATATACAGTGTGATCAAAACAGTGAATGTTGTTTCATAGTTTAAAGAATCATTACAGTAAAAGACACATTGTTAATCATCCCCCTCAAAAAGTCCCAAATGGCTTCAAACACACTTATTCCATCGTTCTTGTCACTTTCTGAAGTAGTTCTGGAGATCCTGTTTCGTCAGTTCCTTTAGTTTCATGCTCCATCATGACAACACTGTGTCACACATTGCTTCCGGTAAGCCAATTTCTGTCAAATGAAAACATTATGGTGTGACTGATCTACCTTATTTACCTGATCTGATATTGTGTGACTTCTTGCTCTTCCCCATAGTCAAAATGATCATGAAAGGTAAATGTTTTGAATTGATTCAGAACATAATGGCCACCATGACAGTGCAACTAAAGACACTCACCAAAGAGGACTTGTGGAACTGTCTCAGAAAGTGTCAAGAACTGTGGTATAAGTGTGTTCAAAGCCAGGAGGAGTATTTAGAGGAAGATTAACAGCAATGCATCTTACATGGAAACAAATTTTTATTAAACTTCACTGTATCTTTGGATCACACCTCATATAATAGTTGCTAGGAATTTTGTTTTGTTTGTTTTGTGATAGGGTCTCACTGTGTCGCCTAGAACTTGCTATATAGCCAAGGCTGATCTTGAACTGGTAATCTTCTTGCCTCTCATTGCTCTCTAGTGCTATAAGTAAAGGCATTTGCCACTGTGTTCAGCTTCTAGGAATTTCTTTCATAAGGTGAATAAGACCAAATTACAATCTTTTAGTTTAAGTGGGACTACCTGAAACATTTCATTCCCTTTAAATAAATGAGACTGCCTTACAGAATGATTATTTAGCTAAATGCATTAGAAAACAGTGAGACAAATCAATAACAAGAACATACTAAATTTGTAATTTCCCTGAGAGTATTTCCTCAGGACATGGAATATTTCTTACCCTAAAATCTATAAATATCTAATTAGAAAGATTTCTATTGGCTAATAGGATGACTAGAACATGGCCTTTTAAACACAATCAATATTTTTCATTTTGGTTCCATGGTCACTCCCATGAAAAATATGATGTGTTTATACAAGTCACATTTCAGGTGAATTTCAAAACTTTGTTGTTGTTAGGTGCCAACAAGTCGAGTTTAACTCCTAGTGATCCTACATACAACACAATGAAAAATCCCCAAATTAGGGCCAGGTACATGAATATTTTTACATTTAAGCCCATTGTTGGAGACACTGTGTCACTCCACCTAGCTGAGGGTCTTCCTATTTTTCATTGACCTGCCACTCTCCCAAACATGATGCCGTTCTCCAGGTATTAGTTGCTTCTGACTACCTGTCCAAAACACATAAGATGCAGTGTAGTCATCCTTGCTTCCAAGGAGTACTCTGGTTGCACTTCTAGGACAGATCTGTTAGTTCTCTTGGCAGTCCATGGTATATTCAACATTGCTCTTCAGCACCATAATTCAAAAGTATCAATTCTTCTCCTGTATCCCTTATTCAATGTCCAGCATTCACAATCATATGATGCCACTGAAAATACCATGGCATGAGTCAGGTGCATCTTCATCTTCAATGTGACATCTTTACTTTTCAACAGCTTTTCCCAATGTACTTTTTCTTTTGATTTATTGACTGCTGCTTCCATGGGTGCTGAATGTAGAACCAAGTAAGAAAAATCTTGGACACTCTCAATCTTTTTTCCATTTATCATGAAGCTGCATACTGATCCAGTTGTAAGGATTTTTGTTTTGTTGATCTTGAGTCACAATCCATACTGAAGGCTGTGTTCTTTGATCTTCATCAGTTACTGTTTCAAATCCTCTTCACTTTATGCAAGCAAAGTGGGATCATCTGTATAACACAGATTGTTAATGAGTCTTCCTCCAATCATGGAGCCACATTCTTCTTCATAAAGTCCAGCTTCTTGGATGATTTGCTCAGCATAGAGATTGAAGAGGTACAGTGAAAGGATACAGCCCTGACACACACCTTTATCGACTTTGAACCAAGCAGTCTTTCCTTGTTCTGTTCAAATGACTGTCTCCTTGTCCATGTACAGAGTCATCATGAGTACATTCAAGTGTTCTGGTAATCTCATTCTTCTCAGTGTTATCCATAATTTATTATGATCCACATAAATGCCTTTGTATAATCAATAAAACATAGATATCTTTCTTGTATTCTCTTCTTTCAGCTAATATCCATCTGACATCAGTAATGATGTCCCTGGTTCCATACCCTCTTCTAAATGTGGCTTGGTTTGGGGGCAGTTCCCTGTCTATATACTCCTGCAGTCATTTTTGAATGATCTCTACCAAATTTTTCTTGCATGTGATACTAATGATATCATTCAATAATTTCCATGTTTGCTTGGATCCCTTTTCTTGGGAATAGGAACAAATATGGACCTCTTCCAGTCAGTTGGCCAGGTAGCTGTTTCTAGTCCAAAACTTTTGCCAGTATAAACGTCCTGAAATTTCCTATTATGTGGTGATTTTATTCAAATTATCCAGCTATTATTCAAAGAAATATAAACAAATTCAAGACACTAACTGATGGTAAAATTTCACAATATCTTCATTTCCCCCAACTTTGTATAAATCCTCACAAATGAGGGAAAATGTAAAAAAAAAAAAAGAAAAGAAAAGAAAGAAAGAAAAAAAAACAACCTCAGCTGAAACTATAGTAACAATAATAATAAAACATTCTGTCCACTTAAATCTAAATGCAAGTTCATCTTGAAAATGTGTCCCAAATCTACAACCTCAATTTAAGTTATGCTGTATTTTTCATGACTTGATAATGGTAATCAACATTATGAATTTTATGATTTGGTGAAAAAGTTATGAAGTACACTTGGATAGAGAAATAAATTAATAGCATATTTACCACAAAATGTCAGAGTTTTTCAGAGGAAAAAGCTCTTATTTTATACAGAATAAATTGATGTGTTTGTGCAAAATGTTACTTGCCATGCATAATAAAGTGACATAATTTTGAGATAAAATTGAAAATGTAAATGGATGTGCTAAAATTATCAAGTTCATCTAACAAACTGAAGGTAAAAGACAGGTTCTTTCAAGCTAGTGTTTAGATTATAGTACATCAAAATACTGACATGAAAGCATTATTACACAATGGAAGTTAGTCAACTACTCATATCTTATTAAAAAATTGGGCTATGTTTTAGACAAGCGACTTGAGATCTCATTAGGTTATATTTTCATTTATTCTTTTTAAAAATAGCAAGTTTAAGCTATTACTTGCTATGATCAAGTATGATAATTTATTCCAGATAAGCATAAACTTCCTATAGATAATTAACAGTGTACAACACAATGAAACACTACCTGACATTATGCCGTGCACACGATCTTTTTATGTTTGAATCCAGTGTTGCAGTCATTATGTTTCTTCTCATTTTGAGTCATGCCATATCAGCAAAAGAAGGTCCCAGGGGCTTTACTCCACTCCCATCATTAAAGTTGACTCCACTTAGAGGAAGCAACTCTTCCCCATTCATTTCTTGAGTGCTTTCCACCAAGAGAGGGGATGGGGCTCATTTTCCTGCACTATATTTGACAGCGCTTCTCTGCTACTCATAGGGTTTGCAATGGCTGGTTGTTTCAGAAGTGGGCTGCAAGGTCCTCTTCCCTAATCTGTCTTAGTCTGGAAGCTCTGCTAAAACCTGTCCACCATGGATGGCCCTGCTGGTATCTGAAATACTGGAGGCATAGCTTTCAGCATCATAGCCACACTTAAGCCCCCACAGTACAATAAGCTGAGAGACCCAAGGGAGATGTAACATATGTATTAAATACACACATACATGTAAAGTATTGAACTTTTAAAAGTAATTCATTATTCTCTTCCCTATGTTAAATCTAGATGCAGAATTCAGTGAGGTGCTTTCCAAAGAAAGAGCTTATAATTTAGTACATGCTTGACAACTGCCCTGTTTTTACCCCATATGGATAGATTTCCATTCTTAAACTACATAAAAACAATAGCATCATAGAATTTATGTTTCATTATAATCAAAGACGAATTTTTAAAACCACATTGATGGATCACAGCTTTTCAATTCAAAAAGTTATGAAATCAGTTATTTTATATACTTGAAAATATAACTGAAAAACATGTTATATCACATATAGGTTACAGGAATTGATTCATGAGTTTTGAAAGATGTTGTCACTCTGTGGTCTTTGGTATGCCTTTATATCAGAATATTTTAGGCAGCCAAAAAAAGTAAAAGTGATAAAAAATTAAACAAATCAACAATATCAGGCATATATTTTAATATCAAAATCTGAATCAATGGTAATAATTAACATCTTTCTAAGCCATTCATAATTAAAAAGGTGAATTGAATACATTGTATGAAAAAGAATTAGGTGGTGTTGGGCACTATATAAATCTGGATTGGTTATCAATTGAATAATATAAAGCACTTTGCTCTTTAAGGAAATTCTTTATGATGAGTTGTCATTCACTCATGGATAATTTCATGTTCCTGTTGGTTTTTTAAAATTACACTGTTAGTACATTTATTGTGCCTATAATGACTACAGATACGTGTTATTGTTGTTAGGTGCCCCTGAGTTAGGTCCCACTCATGCAACACTATGTACAAAAGAATACTACCCGACACTGTGCCATGCCCAGAACTATTGTCAGTGCTCCTCTGCTATTCACAGGGTTTTTGATAGAATGATTATTTCTAGAGTGAGCTGCCAAATCCTTCTCCCATGCCTACAGCACCTGGTATTTCCAAGACTTCCATCCAAGTACTCACCAGACCTGACCCTGGTTAGCTTCCGAGATCTGACAAGATCAGACGCCAGAATGGTATGGCTTTAGATTACAGATATGCATAATCTAAATAACAAAACAAATAATCTAAGTAAAGAAATTTTGTTTCTGCACATGATTAGAAAACTGCCTCTGATTCATTATTTGAGGAGCTGCATAATCAATTTGTAGATGTTGGTTTCAATTTTGAATATTTTTCAGGTATAATAACACAGTCCTTTATGGACTAAGTCTAGTGATATATTCTTCCCTCCTTTACACTGTACATATATACACATTCAAAATTAGCTCTAGCATGTCTGCAACTTAGGTATCTGTGAAGAATTCAAACCGTTAGAAAGTTCGGTCATATGTCAAACTAGTAACCAAGAGGGTTCTAGCTTTTGGAAGAACCTGAAATTATGCTGAAGAGAGAGTATCAATTACCAAATACAGGTGAAATTAAAACCTCATGTTAACTTTTACTCTTATAGTAGGGTGCTCTCATTTACAATACTGACTATAGGGAGAATGGGTTAAAAGTTGATTTAAGAGGATGTATTGGGTTTCAAGTGTGGCTCAGTGGCAGAACACTTGCCTAGCTTGCATCAGACTCTGAGTTTGAGACAAAATTTAAAAAAAAAAGTAAAGAAAATGCATTGGAAACTTGGGAAAAAAACAATAAAAGAGGTTCATTATTCCAAAATATTTTTGTATGCCAATAAGAACCTGAAATTTTGACTTCAGGATGTTGTTGTTGTTAGGTGCCATCAAGTCAGTATCCGACTCATAGCGACCCTCATAGGGTTTTCAATGGCTGACTGTTTCAGGATTGCCTTGGGAGTGGATTGCCAGGTCCTTTTCCCACTTTTGCGGTGCTGGAAATTGAACTCGGGACCTCAGAGACTGCAGCGCAGTGCTCTATCAACTGAGCTAAATCCCAGCCTGACTTGAGGATGAGCCTAAGGAAATAAATTTTATTTTGGTTTCAATAGCCTGTGCTCTTAGGAATTAAAAAAAAATGCATAAATTTAGTATTAATGTTTTTGTTGTTGTTAGGTGCTGTTGAGTCAAGTTCAACTCATAGCAACCCTATGTACAACAGATGGAAACACTACCCAATTCTGTGCCAGGCACATGATCTTTTCTATGTTTGATCCCATTGTTGCAGACACTGTGCCAACCCATCTAGTTGAGGGTCTGCTTTTTTTTTTTGACTGACCCACTGCTCTCCCAAACATGATGTCCTTCTCCAGGTATTGGTCTCTCCTGACAATATGCTCAAAATGCGGAAGACTCAGTCTAGCCATCCTTCCTTCCAAGGAGCACTCTGGTTGCACTTCTAGGACACATCTGTTGGTTCTTTTGGCAGTCCATGGTGTACCAATTTTTGTCCCCAGCACAGTAATTCAAAAGCATCAATTCTTCTCCTGTCTCCCTTATTCAGTGTCCAACTTTCACAATGACAGGATGCAACTGAAAATATGGCATGAGTCAGGCACACCTTCGTGTTCATCTTTACTTTTCAACACTTTAAGATCTTTTGCAACAGCTTCCCCAATGCAATGAATCTTTTGATTTCTTGACTGCTACTTCCACAGGTGTTGGTTGTAGAATCAAGTAAAGCAAAATTTGTGGACACTCTCAATCTTTTCATTTATCATGAAGCTGCATACTGACCCAGCTGTAAGGGATTTTGTTGTTGTTGTTGATGTTGAGTCACTATCCATACTGAGGTTGTGTTCCTTGATCTTCATCAGGATATGTTTCAAATTCTCTTCACTTTCAGCAAGCAAAGCAGGATCATTTGCATAACACAGGTTGCTAATGAGTCTTCTTCCAATCCTGATGCCATGCTCTACTTCATAAAGTCCAGCTTCTTGGATTATTTGCTCAGCATAGAGATTGAAGAGGTATGGTGAAAAGATATAGCCCTGATGCACACCTTTCCTGACTTCATACAAAGCAGTATTTCCTTGCCTCCTGGTCCATGTACAGATTCTTCATGTACAGTTAAGTGTTTTGGTATTCTCATTCTTCACAATGTTTAACTATAATTTATTATGATCCACATAGTCAAATGCCTTTGCATAGTTGATAAAACATAGATAGACATATTTATGGTATTCTCTGCTTTTAGCTGATATCCATCTGACATCAGCAATTATGTCCCTCGTTCCATGCCCTCTTCAGAATCTGGCCTGATTTGGGGCAGTTCCTTGTATATACACTGTTGCAGTCACTTTTGAGTAATCTTTAGCAAAATTTTATTTCCATGAGATATTAATGATATCATTCAATAATTTCCCCATTCTTAGGAACAGGCAAAAACTGATCTCTTCTAGTCAGTTGGCCAGGTAGCTATTTTCCAAATCTCTTGACTTAAACAAGTGAGCACCTCCAGTGCTGCATTTGTTTGTTGAAATATCTCCATTGGTATTCCATCAATTCCTGGAGCCTGAGTTTTCCCAATGCCTTAAAGGCAGCTTCCACTTCTTCCTTCAGTACCATTGGTTTCTGATCATATGTGACCTCTTTGAATGTTTGGCCCTCAATTCTTTTTGGTATAGTGTCTCTGGGTATTCCTTCCATCTTCTTTTTGCATTTAACCTCCAGGGAAATGACTCAAAGAAAATAAATCCTATACCTACATTTGTTATTGGCTCTTTGGTACAATGATAAATGTGAATGTTGACGTTCCTATTAATTCATTAAATTAATTGAGTTCTAAATATTAAAAATTTACACAGAGCATTTACTTATTATAGTATAAATTTCAGTAAGGTCTAAATACATAACACTTAACTTTTCTGTTATATTCCAAATAACCATTTTAGTTTTGAATTTCAGTACAAAGATAAGACAGGTGAAATCTAAAGTGACTATAAATTACAAAAGATTTCTCTCTTAAAATATTTCAGGGTGGGGTTATAGCTCAGTATTAGAGAACTTGCCTAGCATGTTCAAGGCCCTGGGCTCAATACCCACCACCACACAAAAAAAGAAAGAAATATTTCATTATTTTATGTATATTATAGGTATATCAACACTGAAATATTTCATACTTGAAATGATATAACATTTTCAATATCTTTGGGATTACAAATCAATAGTGTTTTTAAAATTAAATTCATTGAAGTTTAACTTATACACAAAATTCACCAATTACTTAAGTGTACATTTTAATAGATCTTAGTAATTTTACATAGACATGTAATTGTCACCACAATCAATATTTAGCAGTCTTATCAACTTAAAATTGTTCTTAGTACCCCGGTACAGTTGAACTTCCAACTTGTATCCAACTTTTATACATACTTTCTATTACTATGGTTTTGTCTTTTGTACATTTTCATATGAACAGAATCATAGGATATGTCTTTACATGTTTGATTTCTTTAGTATAATGTTTCTGATATTTATCCATATTAACATTTGTATAAAGAGCTCATTTTATTCCTGAGTAAAATTCTATAGTGTGGATAATTTGTTTATCCATTCACCACTGGATATACTTACAGATTGTTTCCATATGAGGTGGTTATGAGTGATGGCGCTATAAATATTTATGACTAAGGCTTTTTTGAATTAGTTGCTTTCATTCATCAGTGTAAGCAATTAGATCTAGTATTGCTGGACATATGTAATCGTGGGATGAATTTCAAAAGATAAACAATATTCCTTTCAAAGTTTCTGTACCATTTTACACCACCACCAATGTGTGTTAATTCCAATTACTCTAAATTCTCACTAATGTTTGTCAATTTCACATATGTTCCACATTAGCTATTAGAGTGGCTATGTAATAGGATCCCATAAGGTTATTTTGCTGTTTTGCTTTTATAGTAAAGAATATAGAATAGGTTTGTTAAAGATAGTACACCTTTAAATAATAATTGCAGGGAAAACTTCAAGTGAGGCACTTGAAGCAGCTTAGGTAAACCTAGAAAAGAAGTTGGAAAAGCCTATGTTCCCCGGTTGATGGGGCATGAGGTTTCTGTTTCTCAGGGGAAGTTAAGCCAGAGAACAGGAGAGATAAACAGGCTTTTTAAAAGGCAAGGCATATTGGATAGACAGAGAAGAGGCCATGCCCATGAGAAGGGAGAGGTGAGCACATGGTTGCTGGAGAGAGAAGAACTAGGAATGGAAAGGAAGAGGGAGAAGTAAAGAAGAGAGAGCTTGTGGGAGAAGAGTGGAAGAAGAAAGCAGTGTCACAATAGGTTTTTAATTTACCTTTCCCTGATGGCTACTAATGTGGAGCATCTCTTCACATCCTTATCATATATCTATTTTGATATGTCTTTTCAAATAGCTTACCTTATTTAAAAATTTAGATGCTGCTTGTTAAGTGATGAGTGTATATCTCCATATATATAGAATTAAGTCTTTTGACATGTATATGTATTCCTATTATCTTTTCTAAGTCCACAGGTTGCCTTTAAATTTTCTAATTTAGTATGTCAGAAAGCAAAAAGTTTTAATTGTGATAAAGCCCATTTAATCAATATTATGCTTTATTATTTATGCTTTATGTTTAAGAGTATTGCCTACTCCAGATCCAAATGTATTTTTCCCCATATTTTATTCCAGAACTTAATACTTTCACCTTTTATTTTAGGTCTACAATCCATTACAAAGTAGTTTTGTGTATGGTATGAGATAGGGACAAAATTCTTTTTATTTGCAATACATATATATAGTTTTGCAGCAATGTTTCTTTGAGTGATTGTACCACTTTGGTGAAAATAACTTGACCATGTAAGAGATCTCCATTTGCTGATGTGGCACTACTCAAAATGAGAAGAAACAGTGACTGCAACAATGAGTTCAAATATAAAATGACTGGGTGCATGGCACAGTATATGGTAGTGTTTTCTTCTGTTGTTCATAGGATTGCTATGAGACAGACTCAACTCAACAGCACCTACCGACAACATGTAAGAGAAAATCTATTTCTGTATTCCTTACTAGGTTTCATTGATTCCATGTCTCTCATTAAATCAATATCCCAGTATCTCGAAATACCGTACTGTAATTCCATCAATCTTTTTAATTTTTAATATTCTAGGCCCTTCCTTTTCTTTTTTCCTGTACTGTGGGGTTGAACTCAGGACACCAAGCATGCTAGGCAACTGTTCTACCACTGAACTTCATCCCCAGCAGCTTTCTTATTTTTAGACAATTTCTTGCTAAGTTGTGCAAGCTCCCTCTAGCCTCAAATTCACAATCTTCCTGCCTCAGCCTCCCAAGACACTGAGATTATAGTTGCGAGCCACAGTGACTGCTTCTATATTTTATTTTTATTTTATTTATTTATTTTGCAGTACTGGGGTGTTGAACCCAGCACTCTGCAGGTGCAGGTGCTGAGATGCACCCCCAGCCCATTTTTTTTACTTATTATTTTAAGACAAGATCTCCCAAAGTTATGTAAGCTGCCTCTAGCAAACTTGCGATCCTCCTGCCTCAGCCTCCCAAGTCTCTGGGATTACATGTGTGAGCCCCAGTGCCCAGCATGGTTCTGTATTTTTAAAATAAACTTTAGTGTCAGAACACTTTAGATAAATGCAAAAATAGGAATAATTCTGATATACTTTTACATCCCATTTCCCTATTATTAAGGTTTCACATTAGCAAAGTACATTTGTTGCAATAAATGACCAATATTGATATATTATTAGCAACCAAAACCCATACTTCATTCAGATTTCCTTAGTTTTTGTCTAATTTTCTTTTTCGGTTCAAGGATCCAGTCCAAAATTTCAAGTTACAATTAAACATCATGTCTTTTTTAGGTTCCTGTTGACTATGGAAGAGTTTTAGAATTTCTGTGTTTTTTATAACGTATTAGCAAGGTATTTGGCAAATTGGACATCTAAATGTTTCTGTGTTATGTTTTCTCCATGATTACACGGCGATTATAGGCTTGGGGAAGGAAGATCACATAAGTAACAT
Organism: Pedetes capensis; assembly: GCA_007922755.1. Taxonomy (NCBI): domain Eukaryota; kingdom Metazoa; phylum Chordata; class Mammalia; order Rodentia; family Pedetidae; genus Pedetes; species Pedetes capensis. The sequence goes on from VMDO01025560.1 coordinate 25,889, forward strand.
TTTGATCATATGTATCAAGTATGCTGTTGTTAAGTGCTGTCAAGTCAGGTCCCGCGGATGGCGACCCTAAGTACAACAGACTGAAACATTCCCTGATTCTGTGTCAGGCACACCATCTTTTTTGTTTTTAAGCCCAGTATCAAGTACGTCCTTGAAAATATTCAATCAGAGGAGAAAAAGGAAAATAATTTAAGAGAAATAAAGGAAGGCTACAGAATTTATGAAACACCATCAAGAAAGCTAACATTCACATAAAGGACTGTCAGAAAGAGATGGGAAAGGGGAACAGAAAGTTTATATAGTAAAGATATAGTGGTTGAAAATCTCCATGGCTGGGGAAAAAATATGAACACTCAGAGTCATGAAGCTCAACATTCTCTCCAATCAAGTACATCCAAAAGATTTCACCAAGGCATCAAGCTGTCAGAATTCAAAGACAATGAAAAAAAATTTGAAAGCATAAAGAGAAAAGTCACTCCTCAGATACAAAGGAACCCCCATAAAGTTATCAGTGGATCCTACAGTAGAATCTTTGCAGGGCAAATAATAGTGAGGTAATATATTCAACACGCTAAAAGGAATAACTGGCAACCGAGAATAGGTTAGCTGGCAAAGGAAGCCTTCAGAAATAAAGGAGAGAGAGAGATTCTTCCTCCCAAAAAACAAAAGCTTAAGGAATTCATTATTATTAGACATACTATACAAGAAATAAAAAGATGCTTACTAGTAAGATAAAAACACATAAAAGTACAAAATTCACTGGTGAAGATAAATATACAGTAAAACTCAGAATATTCTAATAATGTAATGGTGGTACGTAATTCTCCTTTACCTCTAGTATAAAGATTGAAAATTACTTAAAATATCTATAGCTACAGTATTTTATTAAGTAACACACAATATAAAATATATAAATTATAATATAGAAACATAAAATGTAAGGAGTAGAAGAGTAAAAGTATAATTTTGCATGAAACCTTATCGTTGGTGTAAACTGTTATAAATGTAAGATGTTCTATGTAAGCCCCACAGTAACCAAAAACCAAAAAATGATTATCCATGATCCTCACCCTTATCCTTTTTTATGCCTAAATTTTAGTTATTAACATTCAGCACTGATTACTCTGATTGTATTTAAACCCGTGCTTCTATTTTTAACTGATCTGAGCTTGTTGTTGTTGCTAGGTACCTTCAAATTAGGTCTGACTCAAGGGACCCTATATACAACAGAACAAAATACTCCCTAAACCGTGCCATGCCTGGCACTATGTCAGTGCTTCTCTGCTCTTCATGGAGTTTGCAGTGACAAATTGTTTCGAGAGTGGACTGCCAGGTCCTTCTCCCATTTTTTACAATGCTGGGGATTGAACACAGGGCCTCGAGGAGCACAAAGCAGCACTCTATCAATTGAGATAAATCCCAGCCCCAAACTTCTTATACGTACCAATAAATCACTTATGAGTTTTAAATGAAGCTCTAATACACTGGACAGTTTTACACTTCACATCTGTAATCTCAGTTACTCAGGAGGTGAGGCAAGAGGATCACAGTTTAAAGGCCAGAGGCAGCCTGTATAAATTAGTCAGACTCTCAGACTAAAAAAGAAAAAAAAAAAATTAAAGGGACTAGACATGCAGCTCTGTGGTAGTGTAATTTCGAGGCCCTGAGTTCAACTCCCCAGTGCCACAAAATAAAATAGAACAAGAAAACCACCAAATTCTAGTTTACATATTATTTTTACTAGAATTAAAATACCCAAAATGATTCATTCAATTAATGTCTTATTAAAGAATAAACTTATTACCATTAATGAGTTACAACTTATATTTGCTAAACTAATCATCAATCCACAAAAAAGGAGAACTATATAATTCAATGCCTTTTATCATTATAAATTTACAAAAAAAGATGCATTTTTTTCTCCTCAAATTATACAAAAGTAAAAAGAATATGGTATTTTCAAAACTGATGGAATTTCCATTTTCCTATTAATCATTCACGGGTTGTTTAAATAAATGAACAAATTAGAAATAATTAGAAGAATAAAGTCATTTTCAAGAATTAGTAAGAAATTTAAATTTCAACTTACAATATACATGTAGAACCAAGTGAACACTGAATATTCATTTGTACCACAAA
>VMDO01025561.1:0-17102 GCA_007922755.1 Pedetes capensis
GTGTGATATTAAAGATATTGTCCGATAGTTTGCACATTCAGTTGGATCCCCTTTTTGGGGAATAGGCACAAGTATGGATCTCTTCCAGTCATTTGGCCAAGTAGCTGTTTTCCAAATCTGTTAACACAAACATGTTAACACCTCCAGTGCTGCATCTGTTTGTTGAAACATCTCTATTGGTATCCCATCAATTCCTGGATCCTGTGTTTCACCAGTTCTTTCAAGGTGGCTTCCACTTCATCCTTCAACACCATTGGTTCCTCTTTATATGCAAACTCTTGGAATGGTTGGTCATCTACCAATTCTTTCTTGTATAATGACTCTGTGTACTCCTTCCATCTTCTTTTGATGTTTCCTGCATCATTTAATATTTTCGCTGTAGAATCTTTCACTATTGCCACTGGAGGCTTGAATTTTTTCTTCACTTCTCTAAGCTTGAGAAACACAAAGGGTGTTCTTCCCTTTTGGTTTTCAGCCTCCAGCTCTTTGCACATGTCATTATAATATTTGTTCTTGTCTTCTTGAGCTGCCTTTTGAAATCTTCTGTTTAGATCCTTAACTTCATTATGTCTTCCCTTCATTTTAGCTGCTCTATTTTCAAGGGCAAGTCCAATGTCTCTTTTGAGATGTAATTTGGTTTTCTCTTTTTTATTGTCTTTTTAGTAACCTTCTGGTTTCTTCTTGAATGATATCTTTTATGTTATGCCACAAGTCATCAGGTTTCCTATCACTTGTATCTAATGCCTTAAGCCTATTCTTGGGGTGGTCTCTGAAATCAGATGGGATATGCTCAAGGTCACACCTTGGCTCTTGAAAACTTGTTCTAATTTTCTTCAGCTTCAGTCTGAACCTGAATATGAGAAATTGATGGTCTCATCCAAAATCAGCACCTGGTCTTGTTTTGACATTTAATATAGAATTTTTCCATTGCCTCTTTCCACATATGTAGTCAATTTGATTCCTGCATGTTCCATCTGGTGATGTCCATGTCCATGTCCAATGGTGATGTATAATCACCGTTGATGTTGTTGAAAAAATATATTTGCAAGGAAAAGGTCATTGGTCTGACAAAATTCTATCATGCAATCTTCCACATCATTTCCGTCACCAAGAGGATATTTTCCAGTGACTGAACTTTCTCCTTTGTTTCCAACCTTTGTGTTCTGGTCACCAGTAATTAGCAGTACATACTGATTGCATGTTTGATCTATTTCAGATTGCACAAGCTGATAGAAATCTTCCCTTTCTTCATTTGTGGTCTTAGTGGGTGCATAAATTTGAATAATAGTCATATTAACTGGCCTTCCTTGTAGGTGTATGGATATTATTCTATCACTGACAACATTGTATTTCAGGACAGATCTTGAGAGGTCTGGTTTTGATGATGAAAGCAACCCCATTTCTCTTTAGTTTGTCATTCCCAACATAGTAGACCATATGATTATCTGACTCAAAGTGGCCCATATCAGTCCATTTTATCTCATTGATGCCTAGGATATCAATGTTTATGTGCTCCATTTCTCTGTTAATGATTTCTAATTTTCTGAGATTCATGCTACATACATTCCATGTTCCAATTACTAATGGAGGTTTACAGTTGTTTCTCCCCATTTTGAGTCATGCCACATCAGCATGTGGAGGTCCCTGGGGCTTTACTCCATTTCCATCATCATGGTAGACTCTACTTTGAGGAGGCAACTCTTCCCCAGTTGTCTTTTGAGTACCTTCCAACCTGGGGGGCTCATTTTCTGGCACTATATCTGACAGTATTTCTTTGCTATCCATAGGGTTTTCAGTGGCTAGTTATTTTGGGAGTAGGTTGCCAGCACCTACTCTATAGTCTATCTTACTCTGGAAGCTCAGCTGAAAACCTGTCCACCATGGGTGACCCTGCTGATATCTGAGATATCGGTGGCATAGCTTTCAGCCTCATTGCAACACACAAGCCCCCACAGTGTGGCAAACTGACAGGCGTGTGTGGGTTTCAGACTGTAGAATCTGGTAAAAATCTTCCCTATCTTTACTTGTGGATTTAGTGTTGGGTGCATAAATTTGAATAGTAGTCATATTGACTGGCCTTTCATGTAGGCAAATGGATATTGTTCATTATTGGTAGCATTATACTTTAGGACAGATATTGAGATGTCTTTTTTGATGATGAATACAAGCCCATTCCTCTTTTTGCTTTTTAATTTAATTTTTGTTTTGTGTGTGTTACTGGGTGTTTGAACCCAGGGTGTTGTGCTTCTATGATTTGCAATTGCTGTAGTGCTGAGCTGAACCCTTAGTTAATTTTGTTTAACTCTTTGAGGTAGGGTGTCACTAAATTATGTAGACTGCCTCTGGTCGTGAACTTGTGATCCTCCTGCCTCTGCCTCAGGAGTTGCTGGGATTACAGGCATGCACCACCCCGCCTCGTTCCCTATTTCTATTTAATCTGACATTGCTAGAATAGTAAACCATATAATTTTCTGATTCCAAATGGCCCATGGCAGCCCATTTTATCTCACTGATGTCTAGAATGTCAATGTTTATGCACTCCATTTCCCTTTTGATGATTTCTAATTTTCCTATATTCATACTCTGTACATCCCACATTCTAATCGTTAATAGCTATTTAAAGCTATTCTTTCTCATTTTGAGTCATGTCACACCAGCAAATGGAAGACTCCGGGGCTTTCCTCCATTCCCATGGTTACAGTAGACTCTCCTTTGGGGAAATAACTCTTCCTCAGTTGTCTTTTGAGTGACTTCCCATCCAGGGGGCTAATTTTCTAGCATTATATCTGACAGCCTTTCTGTGTAATTCATAAGGTATTCAACATCTAGGTTTTTCCCTAGTGACTTCGCCATATCTTTCTCCCTAGTCTGTCTTAGTCTGGAAGCTCAGATGAAACCTGTCTACCATGTGTGACCCTGCTAGTTTCTGTAACCCAGGTAGCATAGCTTTCAGCATTACAGCAACATGTAAGCTCCCACTGTATGGCAAATTGGTAGGCATGGGGGACAGTTACTAGTGCCTAGCAGTGTTTTTTTTTTTTTTTTGTATTTATGTTAATTTTAAAAATCCAGGCTTATTCAATTTATCAGATAATGCTTTTCACCACATTTGAGAAGTTATAAACCAGGATTATTATGTTAATTTTTACTGCCAAAATATCTCTTTCCTTTCTTTTGCCCATTTTATATATTATTGGTTCACTATTTTCCACCAATCACTGAGGCTCTGTTCATTTGAGTTTAGTTATTTCTCTTTCTTTCTCTGATCTTCTGGTCAGGTAATTCCTATTGATAAATTTTTGAGTTTACTTGTGCTTTCTAGTTCTCCCTCAACTTATTTGCTCTTCAAGAATTTTTAACACATTTTTGTATGTTTTTAGGTAGAGTTTTATATTTTCTATGAGAAATTTCATTTGAGAAAACCTATCCCATCAAAAATGAATCACAAATTTCAAAAACTTTCATCTCTCTGTCTGTCTGCCTCTCTCTTTCTCTCTCTTTCTCTCTCTCTTCTCAAGCATCCCTCTCTCCCTAGAACTTTTCTTTATATTCATTTTAATAGGTAAGTCTTCTATGATTAAGTAGAACACTTGAAGTAGAAACATGTAATTTTGGACAAATTAAAATCAAGTATATTCAAGCAGGCATAAATATCAACATCTTGCAAAATGAACCTAACTACACATTATGGTAATTACTTAAATATTATATTCATACTATTTATAATTATATTCAAAAGAGGAAGTAAAATGGGGTACTTTAATACAGATATTATTTCCTGCTCAAATAATTCTACATAGCACTACCAAATTCATTTCTGAAAGATGTGGTTTTAAAAGTTAATTTCTGTGTCAAAATATTCTAATTACTTACTATTGTTGCCATTATGTAGTGGAAAGAGATTGACTATAGAGTTACATCATCTTAGTTATGAGTTTGTATCTTTTCTACGTAATTATAGATATTTTTGTCCTTTAGTATTAAATTACTTCATCTACAATATAAAAGAAATAAATCCCAACTTCTCTTCTTGTTCTGTGGAATGAATGCTATTATGAACACTGCAAATTATGTTCCACAGTGTTTCCATTAGAATTAGACAGATTTGTAGTCAGAGGTCATCTCTACAATTCTCTGGCTATTTAATTTTAGAATATTATTTAAGCTGTCTAAATTCTAATTTCCTGACCCGTAAAACTACATGAGTTATCAATACTTATCTCAGGGCTTTTTTGTAAAGATTAAATGAAACCACCCATGAAAAACATTAGGTAAAACAACAGACATATTGTGAACAATCAGTTTTAGGTGTTGATACTTCTGTTATTCTTTGGCATAATATTTATTCATTCAATATTTCTTTTATTTTGCTAAGGCAATAAAATACTGCATTCATTTTTTCTTGACCATCCAGTGTTTATATAGTTGACTTTTATCAACATTTGTAAACATGTCTCAGTATTTCTCTAAATAGACCATCTGCTTTAAGCAGTTTTAGTGATTATGTTATAAACAAGTCAAACACATTCATGTTTTCTCTGATAATTCTCCATCTTTTATACTGTCTGCAATGAAATATTCCTTCCATTTCCCTTTATTTTCCTAAATCTATATAGTCCTTTATCCCAATTTTTAAAGTTTATTACAAAGATTGTGATCTTTTTACTTCTATGTCCATATCATGTAGCACATGGAAGGTATTGAATACATGCTTGATAATGAAAAGAGTAAAAGATAATGGAGATGGTCTTCATCTTAAAAAATTTCAAAGTATTTTGATACTCTTCTGACAGATGCAATTAAGTATGAAGAATTTTTTTAATCTGCAGCCACAAGGTTACATTTAATTATTTTATAATTGCATTGCCATATTTCTTCCATGTTTCATTAGGACGATAGAAGAAATGCTAAAAGGAATACTAAAGAAATACTAGAAGAAATACTAAAAGAAATACATGAGATACATGATCTTTCTACAAATGTCCACATAAGAAATATGACTATCTACTTTTTTTTACCCAGAGTGCATTCAGTTTTCATGCTATGCAAGTTACATGATTGCTGTCCTTGTTTTCAAAGCGAACAGAATGTGGTAACTATTTTTAGTTTTGTAATATTAAAGGCACCATTGCTTACCTTGCAGAAGCTCAATTAGCTGTCCTTGGTGACAGATGTTCTATACATTGCAGAAAAACAGCTTATATAATAGTGATAATTTTCCTCTTCTGATTTGTCAGTTTCAGTTATTTAAAAATCATTTGATGACTGCCTGAAGATGACTGATATTTTCCTTCTACTAAGTAATTTTTCCTAGTAGCATTTAAGCCTTCTAATGAATTTTTGAATTCTGTTGAAATTTGCATATTTTCATTGTTTGTTCAACTAAATAGGTATGACAACTTACAGAACCCCATGCAGAAACATCTCTCTAATTACTCCATTCTGGGATTTTTAAATATATTTTTGGGAAAATTCCATAACTTACTTTTAAGATACATGAACATTTTTGAACATATGGCTTAAAATTTTACTTAGTGGAAAAACTTGAAAATGAAATTCTGGAAAGCTGAATTTAACTTCTATCCTATAAGAAATATTATTTATTTTATTTTGTCTATTGCTATTCCATGATATTTTCAGTAGCTGCTGTAAAACCGCAAATACAAAATAACTAATGCATAATATCTCTCCCACTATATAGGACTGTATTTGATTTATTTGACATGTTGATTTGATTAGAGTGATCAGAAATTCCAAATTTTTGTAGTTGGCTTCACTATGTCCATGCTTACTTTAATAACAAATAAACTTCATATTTTAGAGGCAACGAATCAGTTTTGCAAATGAGCCCTATTCACGATAAATATTTTTGAATGATCAGCATGTTTGAATGCAAATTGTGCTATAATTCAGCTGAATGTAGCATCAAACTTTTTTTTTAGTAGTGAATGTTGAACCCAGGGCCTCATGCATCTAGTCAACTGCTCTACCACTGAGCTTCACCCACAGACCCATTTCATTTATTTATTTTCTTTATTTTGAGATAGGATCTCAAATTGCACAGCTGAACAATTTGATTCTGGTCTCGAACTCACAATCCACCTACCTGCTTTAACTTCCCAAGATGCTGAGATAAAGAACTCTTTCTTGTATCTGATCTCTAATGCCAGGCTACTAGATAAACCAACTAATTAAAGGTGGTAGTTTTTGTTTGTTGAGTGCCATCAAGTAGAATCTGACGCATACTACAGCAGAATGAAGCACTACCCAACACTGTGACATGAACACAGTCAATCTTTCTTATGTTTCAGCCCAATTTTGTAGCTGTTGAGTTTCTCATTTTGAGTCATGCCACATCAGCAAAAGGAGCTACTAGGGGCTTTACTCTATTCCTGCCGTTAAGGCCAACTCTACTTTGAGGAGGCAACTCTTCCTCAGTGGTTTCTTGAATGCTTAACAGCCATGGGGAGTCATTTTCTGGCACTATGTTTGACAATAGCTGAGGTTTTGCTCAGTTGGTAGAGCGCTACTCTGCACTCTCTGAGGATCCAGGTTTAATCCCGAGCACTGCAAAAAAGGGGGAGAAGGTCATAGCAGCTCACTCCTGAAGCAATCCTGAAACTATCAGCCATTGAAAACCCTCTGAGCATCTCTATGATGGCATCTAATAACAAGAACATATTTGACAGTGTTTCTCTGCTATTCATAGGGTTTTCTATGGCTAATTTTTTCAGGAGTGGGCTGCAGGGTCTTTCTCCCTAGTCTGTTTTAGTCTGGAAGCTCAGCTGAAACCTATCCACCAGGGGAACCCCTGCTCCTATCTGAAATATTGGTGGCATAGCTTTCATTATCACAGCAATATGCAAGCATGCACAGCACAACAAGCTGACAGAGGTATGTGGGAAAGGGGGTTACATGTTCCAAAATACAAACTATACCTTATTCAGCAACATTTATTTGAATACTGGTAAAACACTTCAGTCTGAAAAATCTGACTTTCTCAATAACTTGAATCTCTGGGGGTTTAGTACATAATTATAGGTATAGTTTCACCCTTTCTTTTGATTTATATTCTTCTCTTTGGCAAAATGCACATCTAAGTTTTTTATACTTGTAGGAGTTTTCAACTTTCTCCTAATACTTAGTCCCCCCCTCAAAATCTTACAGCATTTTTAATTTTTATGATATTGTATTTTCAGTTACTTCACAGAGTTTTTAGTGGTCATCTGTTGTTGAGTAATAAACCAACACTAAATTTAGTTGTTTAATTAAAAAAACTATAACATTTATGTTTGCTCACAGATCAGCAATTTTATTTTAGTTTTACTCTAATCATTGTCAGCAGAGTGCTCAAAAGATGGGTGCTAGAATCATCTGAATTTTGTGTATTCATAAGCCTGACAATTGATGCCAGCTGTTCATTGAGAAGTTAGCTGGTGCTATTACATAAAAGACTTGCTGGAGTCTTGTCTTCATGGTATTGGCCTCCTTATAACAGGTAATAACAATCTGACCTGAAATACTTGTCTTCCTCATAGTCTGAGATGATACACATATATGTGTTTAGGATACCTGAATTTAATACTTGATATGTATTTTCATTTCTATAGAGAATGAGCTTAATTCAGTTTTGCAACTTGATGGAAATTGACTACTAATGAGGGGGCATTGTTGATTTTAACTTCTTCTCATTTAGACTGCATCCCAGATGCACTTTTCCTTCAACAAAATGATATTTTTGTATAAATAAGACAATTTATATTTGCATTTAAGCATAGTAAAACCCTGTATTCTAATGAATTTTCAATTATTGGTAAAAGAATCATTTAGAAAGTTCAAGATTATTATGGAAAAAGGTACATATGCAAATATGTACAAATTATGTTCATTTTTAATTCAAAGTTTGTTCAATAGGCATTCTCAAAAGAATTTTTTTGTTTTGCAATTTAATGTTAGTACCTGTTTTTCTTAGACATAGAAATGTAATTTCCAAAACAGTTATGAAATACCTTTTGTGGTTCTTACTATGCTTGCAAGATAAACTGTGGATCTGCCAATTATTTCTCTATTTTTCCAGGGTTATTATGTTTACTAGACTCAGATGGCACTCATATTTTGAAATACATTGGGAGTATATATATATATATATATATATATATATATATATATATCATATATATATCATATATAATATATAATATGTATATGATAATTTCCATACTAGCATATATTTCTCTATGAGGCTTTTCAACTCTGACACTTGGTATGGGAGGAATAATTTAAGAAAAGACATATTCCAGCATGTCTCATGACAAATCTTAAACTGCAAAAAAACTGGTAATATATTATTAAGTTGTATCCACATAATGTATGATTTATTTAGTAACTGGGTAATGTGAATTAAGACAAGATATATAGTGAATGCTGGCAGCCGCAGCCCTGTGGCATCCGATTCCATCAGACCATGGAAGCAAAGCAATGTCAGGCCTGGTTAGTACTTGGATGGGAGACCACTTGAGAACACCAGATATTGTAGGCTTGGGAAAAGGACCTAGCAACCCACTCTCAAAAATCCATCTGCCATTAAAAAATAAATAAATAAATAAATATTCACTGTTCTTCATCGTATTATTAGCTCATGCAAACTTTCTGTTCCATTTTTTATAACCTCTTTTACTTTCAGATCTAAGTCCTAAATTTAAAATTTACTTTTAACCACTTCTACTTTCAGATCTAAATCCTAAATCTATATCCATCTTCCTGTGTAAATGTTGCATCCAGGTAACAATATCCCTACTTCACAACATACTTGACAACTTTTACACTTGATATGCTAGAGATTTACACTTAGCTCTCCTTGATTATACTAATACATAGCATTCAGCCTTTGTATTACCTCAATTGCTTAGCTATTTCAAATTACTTTTGTTCTTTCTGGTATGAGGTTATAGGAGCCAAGTATATATTTAAATTATTTTTTTACTGAGATGATATCTCATTCTCTATCCCAGGCTAACCTAGATCTCTCTGCTTAGCCCAGGCTGGCTTTGAACTCATGGCAGTCCTTCCACCTCAGCTTCCCAAGTGGCACCACACTGGGCTTGAATTAATATTGTTTTAAAGCAAAAAATAAAATGTATATTAAGACTGAGTACCCATCATCTGATGAGTGGATAAAGAAATTTGGTTATTTATACTCCATGGAGTTTTATTCAGCCATAAAATAAGGAAAAAAAAATTATGGCATTTGCCAGAAAATGGATAGAACTAAGGATCAACATTCTCAGCAAAATAAACCACACCCAGAAAGGTATACATTATATTTGGCCTCCCCCTTGTGAATGTTTTGGGAGAAGGGCCGGGCAACCCACTCTCAAAAATCAATCCACCATTGAAAGCTCTATGAATAGCAAAGAAGCAGTAAGAATACTGTTTCACCTGCTGTATGTAGGGTCACTATGAATCGGATACCGACACAAAGGCCCCGAACAACAACTACCACCACATGTGAATGTTAGAATTCAGTATATATTCATTACTAAGATATGTAGATCATGAAAGCAGAAGGGACCTAAACAGGGAAATATAATGGACTAAAGAAAAAGTAGAAGGGAAAGAAGAAAGGGTAAGGACAGAAAAGAAAGGAAATATCACATATGTTGCCTTACAGCAGGATAGAGATAGATATACTCAAAAAAATACATACAAGTAGAAGGGACACCATTGGTGGGGAGGGGGATAGAGAAGAGGTATCAGGAAAGGGTTAAGAAGTGAAGGTGAGCCATGTACAATGAAATACATGTATATAAGTGACATAATGAGATCCACTAAGGTGTACATGAAAAATTCCAATAAAAAGCACTTAAAACAAAAATGAATATCTGTAGTAATTGCTATTATACCACCCATTGAAACTATTTGAGAAAAGAAAACTCAGAAATGTTTCATGGATTTAAAATTTTCTCAAATCCACTACTCACTAATCATAGAAAGATGCTTTTGCTTGTTTGTTTTGTTGTTGTTGTTTCTGTGGTGCAAGGGTAGTAAAGGGTTGAACCCAGGCCCTAAAACATACTTTCCAAGTTCTCTACCACTGAACTGCACCCATAGTCCCCTTTTTATATTATACTGAGAAACAGTTTTACTATTTATGCCAGCTGCTTTCAGCCTTGAATTTGCAGTCCTCCTGCCTCAGCCTCCTGAGTCACTGGGATTATAGTCCTGCACCACTGCATCCAACTCCTAGAAAAAAAGCTTTTTAAAGATTAATTTTATCCTCACATTTTTCTTTCCTTCTTGATGCTTAGGTTGAAGATGGCATTTCAGCTGTTGGCATATACTCCTCTGTTTCTTGCTTTTGATCATTTAAAGTAGGTACATTTCATGGAAGATGGTGTCAACAATCTTATCACTCATTGAGAAAGAACTATTCTCATTCCAAATTGTATATATATATATATATATATATATATATATATATATATCCTTCAAAATCCACTATTAAATTATAAAATGTCACATCGGAGAAACCTGTGCATTTTTCTTTGATGAAATTAAGTCACAGTGCAATCTGGTAATTTCTAAACTTAGGCTAGAGCTAAGTATTTAAAACATTTGGAAATTTAATGACATCATTTTCTCAACAGATGCTTGGCAGAAGAGGTGGCTATGTATAGCTGAGGGAGAAAATTCCTTGGCAATAATGAGAGATTTGTTGGTGTTTTCATTTTTCTGACTATAATTTTATATTGTTTTTTCTTGGTCTTTCTTTGACAAATGATATTCACATGTATTAATGGAAAAGCTTTTGCTGCCTCCCCTTTGAGAAATACAAATTTAACATAAATTCATATATATTAAAGAAATAATAAAAGAAGAATGATTTTAAGGGGAAAATAATGTTTAATTTCTCAAGAAGTTAATGTACTTCTAATGAATTTGAAAAAGTATACATTTCCTTCCATTCTTTGGGGTTTGACCCTATTTTCAGATTCTATGATATAAAATATTTGATGAGAAAATCAAGGATAAAATGTCCTTCAAAAATTCCATCAAGAAGTAATATGCATCTATTTACATTTGCTAGATTGAATATATTTTATATTTTATAGGAAGACTCAAAAGCATAGCTGAAAGCATTCCACTGAAATAAAAATGCCTTCTGAAACTTCCTATATATGAACTATTGATGACACTGGAATCAGTTCTAAACAACTTACTCTTAGGATCAAAACTTTGTGGTTGCCACATTTCCTGCAATATAATACTTAAAGGAGTAAGTTGTTGTTGTTAGGTGCCGTTGAGTCGTGTCCGACTCATAGTGACCCTTATAGGGTTTTCAATGGCTGATTGTTTCAGGATTGCCTTGGGAGTGAATTACCACGTCTTTTTCCCATTTTTGCGGTGCTGGGAATCCAACTCAGGACCTCAGAGACTGCAGAGCAGCGCTCTACCAACTGAGTAAGAGTAAGAGGGCTCTTCTCCCCATTTTTAACCCCCTGCTAATTTCCCCTCCCCTTCCCCCTTTCTCAATGTTTGCTCCCTCTGCTAGACCCATCCTTTTTATTTCTACTCTATTTATATTTTCCCTTCTTTATAAACCTTGTTCATGTATATGTTGTTGTTGTTCTTAGGTGCCATTGGGTCGGTATCTGACTCATAGCGACCCTTACAGGGTTTTCAATGGCTGACTGTTTCGGGATTGCCTTGGGAGTGGATTGCCAGGTCCTTCTCCCGCTTTTGTGGTGCTGGGAATCAAACTCAGGACCTCAGAGACTGCAGCGCAGCGCTCTACCAACTGAGTTAAATCCCAGCCCCGTTCATGTGTGTATGTATGTGTGTGTGTGTGTATATATATATATATATATATATATATGTATATATACATATACATGTATATATATATGTATATATACATATACATATATATATAATATTATATATATGAATATATACATATGCATATGTATATATGTATATATAGCTTTTTCTTTCTTTAAGATAACTTTAGCTCCCAGATATGAGTGAGAACATGTTATTTTAATTTTTGATCCTGGATTTGTTCACTTAAGATGGTAGTTTTCAGTTCCATCCATATTGCTGCAAATGACATTATTTCATTCTTCTTTGTTGTTGAGTAATAGTCCATTGTGCTATATACCAGAACTTTTTAATTCATTGCTGTGTTAATAGACATCTTGTTGATTCTATATCCTTGCAATTATAAAGAGTCCTGCATTAAATATGGAAATGTAGATATCCCAGTGCTATGATGACTTATTATCCTTTGGATATATTCCTAGGAGTGGTATCACTACTTTGTAAGGCAGTTTTATTCTTTGTTTTCTAAGAAACCTCCATAATTATTTTCAAAGTGGTTGAACTACTTTACATTCCCACCACCAGTATAAAAGGATTCCTTTTTCTCTGCATGCTCCCCAGCATTTGGTGTTATTTGTTTTGGTAATCTTGGCTTTCTTATTGGAGTTAGGTGGAATCTCAGAGTTGTTTTTATTTGCATTCCCTAATGGCTAGGAATATTAAGCATTTTTTCTTGTGTTTCTTAGCCTTTCACACTTTTTCCTTTGAGAACTATCTGTTCATTTCCTTTTGACATTTCCTTATGTATTATTTCTTGTATTGATATTTACCTTTTTAATTCTTCGTATCTATCCTTGAAATTAGTACTCTGTCTGATGTGTAGGATGCAAATATTATCTCTCATTCTATGGCCGTCCCTTACCTCTGTTGATTGTTTACTTTGCTGTATAGGAGCTTTTTAATTTCATGTAATCTGATTTGTTAATTCTTTGTACAATTTTCTGAGTAATTGGAGTCTTGATAAGTACGTATTTTCCTATGTCTATATGTTGAAGTGTGTTTCCTATCTATTCTTCTAGTAGCTTTAAAGTTTCTGGTTTTATACTAAGGTCTTTCATACATTTAGAATGGTCTCTCATGTAAATTGTGATGTACAAGTTTATTTTCAGTTTTCCGCAAATGGCTATCCAATTTTCCCAACATTATTTGATGGAGCAGCTATTTTTTCTCCATTGAACATGTTCAGCACCATTGTCAAGAATCAGGTGGCTGTAGTTGTTTGGATATGTCTATGGGTCTTTGATTCTGTTCCACTGGTATTTAAGCCTTTTTTTGTGCCAGTACCAAGCTGTATTGTCCACAATATTTCTGTAATATAGTCTGAAATCAGGTATTGTGATCCCTCCTGCACTGTTCTTGTAGCTTAACATAATTTTAAGTATATGCAGTAATTTGTGTTTCCATATAAATTTTAGGACTACTTTTTCTATTTCTCCAAAGTCTATCATTAGAATTTTAGTGGGGATTGCATTAAATACGTAAATTTTTGGTGTTTTAGCCAGCTACACAAGATTGATTCTTCTCATTCATGAGCAAAGGAGGTCCTTCCATCTTCTATTGTCTTCTGCAATTTCATTTTTTAGTGTTTTGAAGTTTTTTAGAGATCTTCAGCTTCTTTGGTTAGATTAATTTCTGAATATTTTTGTGGGGGCTATTGTGAATGGGATTGTTGCCTTAATTTCCTTTTCTTCCTGTTCATTATTGGTGTAAAAGAAGGTTACTGGTTTTTATGAGTTAATTTCATATCCTGCTATTTTGCTGAAGGTGTTAATCAGCTCTAAGAGTTTTCTAGAGGAATTTTTTGGGGCCCTTTATGTAGAATTTCATATCATCTGTGAATAAAGATAATTTTACCTCTTCTTTGCCTATCTGTATGCCTTTGTTTTCTTTCTCTTGCCTGATTGCTCTGGCTAGAACTTCAATCGCAATATTGAATAAGAGAGGAGAGAGTGGATATCTTTGCCATTTTCCTATATTAGAAGGAATGGTTTCAATTTTTCCCCATTTGTATGATATTGGCTTTAGGTTTGTCAGAGATGGCTTTTAGGATGGTGGGGCATTTCTTTGTTTTCTTTCTTTCTTTCTTTCTTTCTTTTCTTTCTTTGTTTTTTCTTTTTTTTTGGTACTGGAGGTTGAACTGAGGGCCTCGCGCCTGCATGCTCTGGAAGTCCTGGACCACTGAGCTGAACCCTCAGCCCATTTTTTTTCTTTCTTTCTTTTTTTTTTTTTTTTGCTTTATTTGAGACAGGGTCTCGCTAAGTTACACAGACTACCTCTGGTCTCGAACTTATGATCCTCCTGCCTCTGCCTCCCGAGCCGCTGGGATTACAGGCATGTGCCACTGCGCCTGGGTGTATGGTGGGGCATTTCTATGTTATGCCCATCTTCCACAAGGCTTTTATCATGAAAGGATGTTCCACTTTGTCAAAGTCCTTCTCAGCATCAATTGAGATGATTATGTGATTTCTGCCTATAAGCCTATTGATATGTTGAATTACATTAATTGATTTTCATATGTTGAGTCAGCCTTGCATTTGTGTAATGAAGCCCACTTGATTATTGTGGATGGTCTTTTCTATGTATTGCTGAATTTGGTTTGCCAGAATTTTATTAAGGATTTTGTGTTTATGTTCACCAGGGAAATTGGTCTATAGTTCTCTTTCTTTGAAGTGTCCTTGAATGTTTTTGGTATCAACATAATGTTGGTTTCATAGAATGAATTTGGAAACACCCCTTACTTTTATGCTTTATGAAATAGTTTGAGGAAAATAGATATTATTTCTTCTTTTAAACTTTGATAGAATTCTGTGAGCCCATTGGAACCTAGGCCTTTATTTGTTGAGAGACTCTTTATTACTCTCTCTATTTCAATGAATGCAATGGGTCTATTTAAATTGATTATGTTCTCCTGGCTTCATTTTGTAATTCACAAGTGATTTTTTAATAAGGGACTCTCTTATATATTGAATATGACAAACTTATACTGAACACGTGTTTATTAGAAATTCACGCTTAATAATGTAAAGTAATCATTACTTGGCAACCCTAAAAAAAGGAATTTTAATTGAATTTTATTTCTTCTTTGCTTCACAGAAAATAATTGGATCAAAGAGATCAAAAGAGATGAGCAAAATAATATATCCATTTATCTGAGGATATGCAATTTACTTCCATTTTTGATGATTATAAATATAACTGCCATATACATTTATGTATTGGATTTATGCTTTATCCTCTAGGGTAGTAAGTTTCTATTCTCTATTGAAAAACCCCAAGACTTGCATTGTTCTGTCATAAGATAATTACATGTTTATTTTTTATAAGAAATTATCTCCTGAGTGTCAAGGCACATGCCTATAATCTCAGTGACTCTTGAGGTTGAGGCAGGAAGATGATGACTTCAAGACAAGAGGGACTCTGCACAACCTAGTGATTACTTGTCTCAATATTTAACAAAATATAAAATAAAAAAGGAGTTCAGGTATGACTCAGTTTGGAACATTTGCCTAGCATGAGCAGATCAACTCTTCCAATGAAAGAAAATCCAAAGAAAACAAGACAAGGCAAACAAAAAATTGTCAAACTCTTTTCCAGATTACGAATAATATATGAAAGTGCCTATTAGTTGGCATTTTCATTATTACTAGAATTGCCTGTTTTCTCCACTCTTCTTTTCTTTCAGCCATTCTAAAACTTGTGTAGCAGCAAATTGCTGTAAAATATTTTAAGTTAAAAATTAATCAATACCATTAAAGGAGCCATAATCTAGATGACAAGTCAGATAAGGGAATGTTTGTCTAGGTGATGTTGCTCAATAGCATAGCTAGGAGGTTGTAGACCAGCAAACCCCAAAGGGCTATAGTGGTTTGAGGTATTGTATGGTCCCAGAATTAGTCTTTTCAATGACCAGTGAAAATGTTGGGTCCAGTTTTGTGGATATGTAAGTCTCAAATCTAAAATTTAGTATTACTAGGGCTATATTTGGGCTAGAGTTTAGCTCATTTGGTAGAGCACTGCTCTGCACTAAGGACCCAGGTCTTATCCCAGGCACCACAGAAATGGGAGAAGGATATGATAGCCCATTCCTGAAAACCATTCCCCCCAAAATAAGCCATTGAAAACCCTAGACTCTATGATTTGGACCAGATTTGACTGCACCTAACAGCAACAACACAACAGCAGCAACAAAAACAGGGTTATATTTAAGGAAATTCCAAAGGTAAAATTGGGTTTGTAACCATTGGGATTTTGAGCTTATAGTCTAAACCATCTGTGAAGAAGTAGGCAATGTAAGCAGCAGTATAAAGAGGCCATCTTTGCCTCTTCTCTACAGAAGGAAGTAGAGCTCATTTCATTTAATTAATTATGCCAATAACTATTTCTTTTAGAAAATCATGCTTCTTTCATAACTAGATAAACCAAACATGAAAGATAAAAAATGAACATAGATATTTTTGGTAACTTCTAACATTTGAAATAAAGATAATATTTGACTTTTATGTGTGCAAATAGTATTATTGGACATCAATTCAACTTCCTTATGCATAAGTGAACATGGGACCTTGCTAAGAAATATCTACTTTCCAGATTCATGGAAGTAATGCACTGCATTAATGGAATAGTTCTTCAACTTAATAATATAGTGTTATGCTCTGTGTGTGTGCATGCATGTGTGTGTGTGCAAGCACATGTGTGTATGCATGGGTATACACAGGAACACACACAGCTAATTTATTATTACACATTGAGTTTATTCTTCTTCTGTCATTTGTAGTAATACATTAATCTGTTTATTCCCAAATACCACTATTTATCATCAGAACAATTTGTTGGATTTGATTGCAAATTTGCTTAAGGAAGAATCTGAATTTACTAGAACTTGCATTTTGGTTATGGTTTTATATCAGTCTGAAAGAAAGAGAAGTAATTTCTACTTAATCTTTTTCTTCCCCTTTCACTACCACTATAGTTAAATCCAACTTCCCTAGTGAGAATGTACCAGTTTCTAAGTGGGATGAGATCAGCTAAACATGTAACAATTACAGTGAGGTTTCTTGCCTTTCCCCAAAAAAATAAGTATAAATAAACAAATATCAAGATGAAAGACAAAACATTA
Source organism: Pedetes capensis (assembly GCA_007922755.1). Classification (NCBI taxonomy): domain Eukaryota; kingdom Metazoa; phylum Chordata; class Mammalia; order Rodentia; family Pedetidae; genus Pedetes; species Pedetes capensis. The sequence goes on from VMDO01025561.1 coordinate 16,997, forward strand.
ATATCTCATTAGTATTCAAAGAAGTTATGTTTTAATTCTACATTTTTAAAATGTAAGTATTTTGGATTGTTAGGTATAAATTTGTATTCTATTCAAAAGAGGGACT
>VMDO01025561.1:17202-28126 GCA_007922755.1 Pedetes capensis
TATATATATATATATATATATATATATATATATATATATATATATATATATATATATATGTATGGGTGGGTGTGTGTTATATATTATATATATTACATATATATTATATATAATACACACACACATATATATATATATATATATATACCAATACCCCCAACAAAACAGCCATTGAATGCCCTGTAAGAGTCTCTGAGTTGGACCCAACTCAATGGCACCTAACAACAACAAAAACAGTAACACACACAAACACACACATATATATGTGCATATATGTGTGTGTGTATATATATATATATATATATATATATATATATGTGTGTGGGGCTGGTATTTAGCTCAGTTGGTAGAGGGCTGCGCTACAGTCTCTGAGGTCCTGAGTTCAATTCCCAGCACCGTAAAAATGGGAGAAGGACCTGGCAATCCACTCCCAAGGCAATTCCGAAACAATCAGCCATTGAAAACCCTATGAGGGTCACTATGAGTCTGATACCAACTCGACGGCACCTAACAACAACAACAACAACATATGTATACACACACACACACACACACATATATATATATATGCACATATATATGTATGTGTATATATGTATGTGGGTATGTATTGTTACTGTTGTTAAGTACTGTCAAGTCGGTATCCAAATCAAAGTGACCCTATGTACACTAGGGGAAACACTACTGTCAGTGCTTCTCTTCTGTTCATAGGGTTTTCAATGGTGGATTGATTTTGGGGAGATATTAATGTTTTGTCTTTCATCTTGATATTTGTTTATTTATACTTATTTTTTTGGGGGAAGGCAAGAAACCTCATTGTAATTGTTACATGTTTAGCTCATGTCATCCGACCTAGAAATTGGTACATTCTCACTAGGGAAGTTGGAGGCCTTGGATTCAATGTCTAGCACCATAAAAACAGAGGAAGGACCACTCCCAGAACAATCCAGAAAACAATCAGTGATTGAAAACACTATGAGTAGCAGAGAAGCACTGATGTAGTGCTGGGCATGGCACAGTGTAGGGCAGTGTTTCGTTCTATTGTATGGACAGTTGCCATGAGTTAGGTTTGACTTGATGGCACCTACCAATAACAACAAAGTGTTGAAAAGTAAAGATGTCACATAGAAGATGAAGGTGCATCTGGCTTATGGTATGGTATTTTCAGTTCTATCAAATGCTTGTGAAAGCTGGATGTTAAATAAGGGATACAGAATAAAAATTGATGTTTTGAAATATGGTGGTGGAAACAAATATTGAATATACCATGGATTACCAAAAGAACTAGTAGATTCATCCTAGAAGAAGTGAAAGCAGAGTGCTCCTTAGAAGCAAAGACAGCTGTAATAAAATATTTTGGACATTTTTTCAGGAGTGACCCATCCCTGAAGAAGAACATCATGTTTGGGAGCGTGATGTGTCAATAAAAAAAAAAACAAACAAACAGCAATACCCTCAAGTAGATGGATTGACACAGTGACTGCAATGGTAGGCTTAAACATAAAAAAGATCATGTGCCTGGCACAGTGTCAGGGAGTGTTTCATTCTGTTGTACATAGGGTCAGTATGGGCTGACCCCAACTCCAAGGTAACTAAAGACAACACATCACCTTTTAGCAAAAAAATCTACAGAAGCAACCTTTTAGCAAAAAAAAAAAAATCTACAAAATGTTAGATTTTATTTTTCTCATTCATTAAGGCCTTATTTTCATTGTGCATCCCTCCTTTCTTAATAATTTGCATATATTGGATATTAGTTTGGAAAGCAAGTGTAGGTGGTTCTTTAGTCACTTTAATTCAGGTTTAAAATTCTAAAGTCTTTAACTTCACTCTACTTACTTGTTCAAGAAAATGTACAGATAACAATGACAATAATTCTGAAATGATATCCCTTATATATAAAGGAAAATGAGAAATATCAAGTGCCTTATCATTTCTATTAAGTAAAAACAATTGAATATCCCTGGTCACAGTGACATACTCACTTAGGACATCATCTCTCTCAGTCTTTCATAAAGTGTTGCAGCTGGCCTTTCAAATCAGTAGGTACATCTTGCTCAATTAATATTGTCAAAGTTAGCAGGACCAATCTTATCAGCTCTTGGCAATGAGTGTGTATAATTTTATCATGTCAAAAATATTTCTCTCTGATTTTTTAATTTGAAGTATATGTGTAATCACTTTCTAGAACAAATCTTCTCAAATATCAACCTTATGAAAATCCATAAGTTTCGCATTTAAATTTGTTTTTGGACAATATTATTTTGCAAATGTAGTTTCCTCATTACTGTTACAACTTAGGAAATCTTTTTATTACTGCAAAATGAGTGTGTGTACACATACTGGTTATATATATATATATATGTATATATATATATATATATATATATATATTACACACACACATACACACACACACACACACTCACACACACATTCAGCCTTTTAGATAAAATTTGGGTTTAAAACAGCACAGGCCATGCTGTTTAAATTGAAACAACTTTGCATTTTCTCCCAAGAGCCTGGCATAATACAATATTTCCACTGGAAAATGAAAATTAATTTTCTTTGTTCACCCAAACTGTTTTAAAGAATCCTATAAGATTAATCTTTATGAGATTTTTGGACCATGTAAATATGTGGCTTATATTTGATATACTCTAAATTCTAATCTTTTAATGTAATTCATGTATTTGAGTAAGATATAATTCTTGAACATACATACATACAGAGATGTCATTTCTGAGCAAACTATCAAAATATGTGACTTCAGCTTTGAAGTGATAAATAACAATCGTAAAATTAATCCAAATTTTCTGAAATTGTGAGAGTTCTTTAACTCAGTATCAATTATACTGGTTTTAGGGATTCTTACCTTTTTGCCTTCATTCTAGCATGACTGCTAAAATTCCCATTCAGTAATTAAGTGGAGACCTGGGAAAGGATAGGAATAAGTTGTTAGCTGAGACTCTAAAAATGAATCCAAAATCTATGCCCTGAACAAATCCATGGATTTGTGGAGAAAGGAAAATAAACTGTTCAAAGAAGTTATATAACACATTAATTATAATGCCAGAGAAGTTCATGAGTGCTATAAAATACACACCTGCAGCCCTGTGGTATCTGATCCCATCACATCTCAGAAGCTAAGCAGGGTCAGGCCTAGTTAGTACTTGGATGAGAGACCACCTGGGAACACCAGGTGCTGTAGGCTTGGGAGAAGGATATGGCAACCCACTCCCAAAGATCAATCCACCATTGAAAACCCTATGAACAGCAGAGAAGCACTGACAATAATGTTTCCCCTGTTGTACTTAGGGTCCCTGAGTCGGATACCAACTTGACAGCACCTAACAACAACATAAAATACACTCACTAAATGACTATTCATAATCAGATTTAGCTTTTTTACAATGATATCTTAAATGACAAAAATAGAGAATCATTTGGGGTTTGGGAAGTTTCGGTAAAACTGGCTTTTACATTACAAAGTTGCTGGTATGAATTAAGTGCTGCTGATGGGAAACAGAAAAGTACAGATACATGTCAATAGTCAGCATGGTTTACTGTGTAATTTTTTCATGTGAGGTGAAGGGTGTGGGAGGCTTAAGAAGCAAGATTCTTGCCCATTGAGATAATTAAGTGGATAATGTAAGTCTTAGTATAGGAAATAATCTGTGTTAATCATAGTATCTTGAGATACTATGGGTCATCCATGCAGAAAAGTTGACTATTATTTGAGGATTTTTCTCTAAGTTGAGCAAATTTATTTAGGTCTAGAAATACATAAGCACATTTAAGTTTAATTTGTAGGTGATAATATTAACCATCTAGAATAAACTGCAACAGGTTTTGTTGATAATATACTACAGTAACTTTGAATTTGTTTTTATTACTTAGAATATGGTGAGTTATGCCAGTATTTAAAAGAAAACAAATAAACAATGGCAGTGATTTAGAACAAGAGACATTTATTTTTTCACTCACAATTGTGCAGGCGTATAGTTACAGGTTCAGTTGGCATCCCAAAGCAACTACCAAGTCAAGGATTGTTCATTTATACTTCCACATCAACCAAGTTTACTGATGCATTGAAAAAGAATCTTGAAAGAGCTTCCACCAATAATTAATTCCTTCCATCTCTAGGTGGCATATGTTCCATCTGCATGTATTTATATAAGGCCATACCTAATCCCAGAGGGTAAAGAAGTTTAATACCATCTTTAAAGTGCTAGGAAAGTGGGAGACTAGAAATAGTGATAAGCAGCACTAATATCTTCAATAGTTTTAAAGTCAGAAGTAACTTGAGTTTCAAAAATGGTTCTTCCTCAATTTTTTCACCCATAAAATAAGAAAAAATATGGACCTCCTTCCTATATTTTAGAGTAAAATACAGGATTCTTTCTAAGATTCCTAGTCTATGAGTGTATAATTTATATAATTGGTAAGTAATGTTTAGTTGAAACTTAAATCCAGGCCATGTGTGTTCATGACTTTGAATATTGAACCTGCCTGCAAATACTAAACAAGTCTTTGAAAACTTGTTCTTCATATTTTTAATTTTGTATAAGAGCAGATTTTATGAGATTGTACAAAGTGATTGGTAAAAATTAGAAGAGATAAATAATTGATCCCAGTCTGTTACCTATAAACACTTGCCTGTGCTTTGTAGAGAAATTTGGTTTTGATAACCTTGTATACTTTTTGTGGTCTGATATCCTTCAAATTCCTTAAAAGAAGGTAGTGTTTTGGGATTGCCCATCTTCAGACTGATTCTTGTTATAGCCTGTCAGTATGTCAATGAATAGCTATTTAAATTTGAACTGAACAGATTTAGATCTCTGATGGCCAGTTACATGACATTCCCAAAAATAATTTATTTATGAGATGACCATGTATAAGAAGCCTGCAGCCATAGCCCTGTGGCATCCAATCTGGTCAGATCTCGGAGGCTGTGCAGGGTCAGGCATGGTTAGTACTTGGATGGGAGACCACCTGGGAGCACCAGGTGCTATAGGCTTGGGAGATGGATCTGGCAACCCACTCCCAAAAATCAATCCCCCATTGAAAACCATATGAATAGCAGGGAAGCACTGACAATAGTGTTGCCCCTGTTGTATGTAGGGTTGCTATGAGTCGGATACCGACTTGACAGCACCTAACAACAACAACATGTATACGAAAATCTGCATTTTACACTGAAATGATATGTGCTAAGACATGAATCTATAATGCTGGAATAATGCACAGAAAATTCCTTATTACACTCTTCTAAAAGCTTACATAGGGATACTGTCCTTTGATTCCTCTAGTAGTCTACAAATTTTTCAAATGACATTTTGATTATAGACAGATGTCAGTTTCAATTGTATAATATCTGTATGAGAAATATAGATTACAAATACCCAATGAAGCCAACTAATTGCATGTTATTTTCCTAAGAGGTAATGCATTGTAAAGGATAACTTAATCTTACCTTAGTAAATTCTACAAATATACTTACCATAGTTGTAAGAATTTTTGTTTTGTTGATGTTGAGGCACAATCTATACTGAAAAGGCTGTATTCTTTCATTTTCATCAGTAAATGTTTCAAATCCTCTTTAATTTAAGCAGAGTTGTGTCAACTGCATAAAACAGGTTGTTAATGAATCTTCCTCCAATCATGATGCCACATTCTTCTTCATAAATTCCAACTTCTAGGGTTGTTTGCTCAGCATAGAGCTGGAAGAGGTACATATTGGTGAAAGGATACAACCTTAACCCATGCTTTTCCTGACTTTAACCCAAGCAGTATTTTCTTTTTCTGTATGAAAGTCTGCTACCTGGTCCATGTACAGATTCTTCATGAATACATTTAAGTGTTCTGATATTCACACTCTTCACAATGTTATCCATAATATATTGTGACCCACACAAACAAATATCATTGCATAGTCAATAAAACACAGGTACACATCTTTCTGATATTCTCTGCTTTCAGCCAATATCCATCTCATGTCAGTAATGTCCCTGGTTTCATATCTTCTTCTGAATAAAACTTGATTTTTCAGCAGTTCCCTGTTACCATACAGTTGTAATCACCTTTGAATGTTCTTTAGCAAAATTTTACTTGAGTGAGATATTAATCTATTGTTTGATAATTTCTGCATTTGGTTGGGTTCCCTTTCATGGGAACATGTACAAATATGGATCTGTTCCACTCAGTTGGACAGGTAGCTATTTTCCAAATTTTTTGGCATTATGAAAGCTGGACAGTCAATAAGGGAGACAGGAGAAAGTTTGAAGCTTTTGAATTATGGGACTGGAAACAAATATTGAGTATATCATGGATTGTCAAAAGGAGCAACAGATCTGTCCTAGAAGAAGTACAAACAGAGTGCTCCTTGGAAGCAAAGATGGCTAGATTATGTCCTATGTATTTTCAAAATGTTGTCAGGAGGGTCCAATCTCTGATGAAGTACATCATGTTTGAGAGAGTAGCATATCAAGGAAAAAAAAGGAAGAAGACCCTCAACTAGATGAATTGAGACAGCGATGCAACAATGATTTCTAAGATAAAAATGATCATGTGCATGGCATAGTGTTGGGGAACATTTTATTCTGTTGTACATTGGGTCACTATGAGTCAGAGCTAAATCTAGGGCATCTGACTACAAATAAGCATACTTGATACACACTAAGAACATTAGTTATTTCAAGCAGAGAAATCTAGGTAGATATTGTTGTTGTTGTTGTTAGATGCCATCAAGTCAGGTCTGATTCATAGTGGCCCTCATAGAATTTTCAAAGGCTGATTATTTTGGGATTGCTACGAGAGTGGATTACCATTTCCTTCTCTTGTTTTTGTGGTGCAAGGAATCAAACTCCGATCCTCAGGGAGTGCAGTATGACACTGTACCAACTAAACTAAATTTCAGCTCTAGGTGGATATTAGAATCTTAATTTAGTTAAATCTTGATTAAATAAATAGTCACATCTTCATATTTTTTCTGTTCATTAAAATGTTTTCCAATCTGGACATAAATGAATAGATAGGGCTGCTTACAGTAATAGAGGAAGGCTTAAAGAACTTGCTCTCATCAATAGATAGGTCATACAAATAATAGCAATAAAAATCAATACAGAAACTTCAGAGTTAAACTGAACCCTAAGTCAAATGAACTAAACAGATGTCTAAGGAATATTCCATCGAACAACTGTTGAATACTGATTCTCAGCAGCCAAGGAAAGTTTCACTAAAATAGTCCACATTTTAGATTATAAAACACATCTCAACACACACCAAATTAATTGGAATAATTCCTTGCATCTTGTCTGTACAAAACGGAATAAAACTACAAATCAATAGCAAGAGAAACAACAAAAACTATACAAACATACGAAGACTGAATGATACACCCGTAAATAATCCATGGTTTATTGAAGAAGTCATGGAAGATAGTTTAAAAATTCTGAAATCAAATGAAAATGAAAACATAACCTATGTGAACCTCTGCAATATAGTAAAAGTAGTTCTATAAGAGTTTATTGCTGCAATTGCTTACATCAAAAAAACCGAGAGAGCTAAAATTAATAATGTACCTTAATGCATTAGAAAATGAAGGAATGAGTTAAACAGAAAACTAGTAAATAGTAAGAAACAATAAATGTAGGGCAGAAATTAGTGAAATGGAGACTAAAGAGCAATACAAATAAACAATGAAACAGACTTGGTTCTTTGTAAAAACAAACAAGATCAACAAAGTCTTAGTGAGAATAACCAAGAGAAACAGAGAAGATCCAAATTAATAAAATTAGATGTGAAAAGTGGGTCATGATAATGGATGACAATGACACTCAGATGACCTATGGGGAGTACTTGAAAACTGATATTCCAAGAAACAAAATTTAGAAGAAATGGATAAATTCCTTCACATGTATGACCTACCAAAACTAATTCAAGAGGCTATAAGTAACATTAACATACTAGCAATGAAATTGAAGCAATGAAACTGAGAATAAAGTTTCCCCCAACAAAGAAAAGCTCAAGATCTGATGAGTTTCCCAGCCAAATTCTACCAAAATTTTAAAGAATTTACACTTATGCATCTCAAAATATACCTTATAATAGAAAGGGAAGGAATACTTCAAACTCATTCTGTGAAGCCACTATCACCCTGATATCAAATCCAGAGAATAGAACAAAAAAAATTATAGACTAATTCCCATAATGAACATAGACACAAAAGTTCTTAATAAAATACTTGTAAATCAAATTCAGCAGCACATTAAAAAGATCGTGCACCACAATGAAGTTGGTTTCATTTCAAGAATGCAAGGATGAGCTTGATATACTGAAATCAATAAATGTAATATAGCACATAGATAGACATAGAAACAGAAATAACATGGTCCTCTCAGTAGATGTAATAAAGGCTCTTGACAGAGTTAAATATCAGTTTATCACAACAACCGTGAAGAAACTATTAATGGAAGGGATAAATCTAAGCAGAATCAAGGGTATATAGGACAAACCTATATCTAACATTATACTAAATAGGGAAAGATGGAAAACACTTACTCTAAAATCAGAAATAAGTCAAAGGTGTCTAATCTCTAAACTCTTATTCAAATAAGTAATTAAATAATAAATAATCAGCCCAGCTCTCATCAACACATGAATGCATAAAAATGTGGTATATATACACTAAGGAACTTAATTCTGCCATAAAGAAGAAGGAAATTATTGATGAAACTGTAGATCTTCATATTGAGCGCAGAGAGCAAGAATCAGAAGGAGAAATGAAGGTCATATGTTCTGTCTCATATGCAGAAGTCAGATTGGAATACAAAACAAAACAAATAGGTTTGCGACTTGATAATGAAAGGCAAACTACCTGGAGAAGAGAGGGGAAAAGTGGGAAGCAGGAGGCAGAAAATAGGGGAATAAATAGAGGGTGAAAAGAGTAAAGTAAAAATGCCATTTTATGAAAATGCCACCAGGAAATCCATTATTTTTTATGTTAATTGAAAAATTCTAAAAAGTTTTGTCCAATCTCAGTACCATGGTTTAGGCAAGAGGGTCACAAATTCAAGGTAAGAGACAGCTTCTGCAACTCAGGGTGATTTTACCAAAATAAGAAATAAAAATGAACTGGTGGTGCAGGAGTGATAGAGCTCCTACATAGCATGAGTGAGGTCCTGAGTTCAAAACTTCCTTAGTACTGCAAAAGTAAAGAAAGAAAAGAAGGTGAGGAAGAAGGAAAGAAAGAAAAAAGGAAGGAAGGAAGGAAGGAAGGAAGGAAGGAAGGAAAGAAGGAAGGAAGGAAAGAAGGAAGGAAGGAAGGAAGGAAAAAAGGAAGGCTGGCTTTCTGTGTTTATTATAGAAAAAGCAAATTAGTTTCTATCAAAATGATATATTTTAGAACCCAAGACATCATTAAGTTATTCATTTTTTATAAACTTTTTAGTTTTATGCAGTCCAGTTTATCAATTCTTACTATTATTTCCTGTGCTATTGGAATCCTTATAGGAGAACTTTGGCCTATGCCTATATCTAGAAATGTTTTTCCTAATTATTCCTCTATGGAACAAGATCACACTGCCTCTGAGCTGCTGTGTTTGTTACCCATCGCCGACTCCTCATCCGCCTTCGGGAAACCCTGGATTCTATCTAGGCTGCAGCTGGTCTGCAGCAGTTAAGTTCAGGCAAGTCGTTAGCCAATGAACAGTGAACCTGCTTCACAATAATCCATCTGAACAGATTGAGATCATCATGACTATCATCTGATTTACAGTCATGCCACAGCCATTTGGGATGAAGGAAAGGATTGCCTTAGGAGGGGATTGCCATGTCCTTCTCCCATTATTGGTGTGCTGGGTGGGAATCAGACTCCAGACCTCAGAGAATGCAGAGTGGCACTTTACCAACTGAGTCATGCAGACACAATTTCCACAGACATACCGGCACACATATGCCTGGACCCCAGACACACCAGAGGGGATCCTAAGTCATCCCACTGCACTGTGGAGAAAGGTGAGGTCTGCGGAGGAGGCTGAGCACCACGCTGAGCGGACAGAGTGCTCCTTTCTGGCAGAGTCTTGCGGGACAATTAGACACAATAAGAACAGTTTTGAGCGCAATTGCCATGCATGGCAGACCTACTATAGACTCTCTCTGAGGGGGTTGAATATCATCCCACCCACAAGAGGATTTGGTTCTCCCAAGTAGTCTCCCAAGTGGGCGGAAAGCTGCGCTGTGCCCCCAGCCCATATTTTTACTTTTTGACGCAGGGTCTCTCTGGGTTGCGCAGGCTGCCTATGATCTTGGGCTTGCAATCCTCCTGCCTTTGCCCCCAAGCTGCTGGGAATGCAGGTGTATATCACCGCACCTGACTATAAGCGATTTTATACGTAGGTGGGAGCGTGTATGCGTGAGGTTTTTTTTTTTTTTAATTTTTATTTGCTTCCTTCCTTGTTTTACTCTCTTCCCTCTTTCTATTCTCCTCTTTTTCTTATGCTATATATGCATCCTTGTATTAATTATTTTACCATCAGAGCCCCCACATGTCTGTCAGTTTGCCGTGGGGGCTTGCGTGTTGCGATGAGGCTGAGAGCTCTGCCACTGTAACCTTAGGCATGAGCAAGGTTACCCAAGGTGGACAGGTTTTAGGCTGAGCTTCCAGACTAAGACAGACTAGGGAGTAGGACCTGGCGAGCCATTCCCGAAACAACTAGCCATTGAAAACCCTATGGATAGCAAAGAAACACTGTCAGATATAGTGCCAGAAAATGAGGCCCCCAGGTTGGAAGGCACTCAAAAGACTACTGGGGAAGAGTTGCCTCCTCCAAGTAGAGTCTACCGTGATGACGGAAATGGAGTAAAACCCCAGGGTGTTCAATGTGATGATGTGACACGACTCAAAATGAGGAGGAACAACTGT
>VMDO01025562.1:0-28024 GCA_007922755.1 Pedetes capensis
CAGTCAAAATCTATTTGACATTATCAGCAATTATATAGTTCAGATGCATTTATCAAGCTCACAAAATTGCTTTAAGTTATCCAAACAGGATGTCAAGAAATTGATAAATAATATAATCAATGATTTCTATATTTAGAATTAAATCTATGAGGTGGTATAACAAATTGAAATAACAAGTATTTCCTAAGTGGCAGTAAAGAAGATTTTTGCATAACTACAAACACAGGGAATGCTATGACTTTTAGTCTATTTATAAAAAGAATAATACATATATATGTGTATATATATACATATATACATATGTATGTATACATATACATACATATATATGTATATGTATATGTGTATATATATGTATATGTATACATACATATATATGTATATGTATATATATACACATATATACACATATATATGTGTATATATATATATACTCTCTTGCCTAAGCTCTGGCAGATTTTACACCATCCTCATGAATTATACTGAAAAAGCAACTACATTACCCCATCATATGAAACCCAACAAAGGTGAGGCGGTACCCCCACTGTCCATTTCTCTTTATAAGGGAAAATAAAAATAGGGTTCAGCAGTCAGAACCAGTTTTACCCAAGCTGCTTGAGTAGCAATCATTAACAATGCCCTGAGCACTCATGGTCCAAGGATGCATTTTTAGTTGCCAATAAAACTTTTCAACATATCATAATCAAAAGCCTTCACTTTTTTCTATGTTATATGCACTGTTTGAGCAAGGATTTCTCAAACTAAGCCCTATTGACTCTTTGTTGCGAGAGGCTGCCTCTATGTTGCAGAATATCTAGAAATATCTCTGGTCCCTCTTCTCTGGAAACCCGTAATACCACCCCACCCCATGCCCAGGTATGATAATCAAAAATGTCTCCAATAGTGTCAAATGTCCCCTAGAAAATGAAATTATATCCAATCCCATTAAAAGTCACTGTTTTAGTGCAAGCATTAATGCTAATTAATACAATTGGTTGGCTAAAATGGGATAGGTTTTTTGTTTTGGTTTTTGTTTTGTTTTGTTGTTAGCATGAAACTAAGGTCTCTATTCTTTAGTGTTATGACTTGGTCTAAATGTCCCCCAAATGTCACATGTGTAAACATTGGGTTCTTAGCTAGTGACGCTGTCCTGGGAGGGTATGGAACCTTGGGAAGGAGCATTTAGCTTTGCAGAAATGAGTCATTGGGGGGGTGGGCTTTTGGAGATTTTTGTCAAGACCCCTGGTTCTAGTAAACTCTCTGCTTCCTGATCACCATGCTGCAAGGTGCCCTGCTACCCAACAGTCACTACCAGTTGCTGCCATGCCTCTTTGAACTGTGATCCCCTAAATTGGGAGTCCCAATATTTTTCTCTCCCCCATAAGTTTGCTTCAGTCAGTTTCTCTGACATACCAACATACTACCTGACCAATACAATTGGTATTGTTTTAAAGAATATAATAAATTTATAAGACTGTCCATGAAAGACTGCGCTTAACACCTAAGACAGACCTCTTTAAAAGAGTAAATAAGCTAGGTGCCACAGCACATGCTGGTAATCACAGCAACTCAAGAGGCTGAGGCAGGAGGATTATGAGTTCAAGGCCAGATGCAGCCTGTAAAACTTAGGTCCTATCTCAAAATAAATAATAAAAAAGGAGCTGTGGTGCTGCTTAGTGGTGGAGCACTTGCCTTGCATGTGTGAGGCCCTGGATTCCATCCCAAACACCATACACACACACAATAAGTAATTGAAAGTTTTGTTTTGTTTTGGTTTGTTTGCAGTCCTGTGGGGGTTGAGCCCAGGGCCCTGCACTTACTTTGCAAGTGCTCTGCCTTCAGGTGAATGCCTAGACCCTTTCTAAATTTTTTAAAATCTGAGACAGGGTCTCACTAAGTTACACAGGCTGCTCTGGCCTTGAACCTATGATCCTCCTGCCTCCACCTCCCAAATCGCTAGAATGACAGGTATGTGCCACTGCACCTGGCAAGAGTTTATTTTTAATCAGCCAATTTTGTGGCTGACCTCTAAGGCCAAAGGACACCTTGTGCGTGTTCCATATTTCATCAATAATTCTCACCTTAGGTTTCTAGGAGTGAGGATTTTAAAGCCAACCCTTGGCTTACATGGATTACGCTGATACCCAGGGCAGCTGTGTATCCACAGCAGTTGTATCCATATATGTATCTGGAGCATACAACGGAGCTGCTTCTGCATTACACATGCACGGTGTCATTAATTTAAGTGGCTGGCAGATACATTTTTAATTTCCTGAATGATTTAGGAGTGGAAATAAGGAGAAAAGGACTTACAGAAGGGGAATGGAGAGGCTTTCCCTGTATTTTCAACCCTAAAGGGATTTCTGTTCTTTCTTCAGCAGATGAAACTAAAGTATATTGGCCATAGGTCTCACCATTGTCATAAGATATCACTTTTAAGAGAAATAGACATGTGAAACAGATTTGAAGCTCTTTATTTTCAAAACAATAGCAAAACTATAAGCACATAATTTTTTTAAAAAACCATCAGTAGAAAATTTTTGTGAATATAGAAATGTACCACCCAAGTGGCTGGAATTCTAAGAAGTTTCTAATTGCACAATAACTTCTTTCCAAATCATGTAAATAATTGAAAATTTATAATACCAGGGATCCCATGATATTCTCTTAATGTCTGTTCCATTTATTTTAGGGTCAAAAAATTACAGCTCTGCTTTCAGATCTAAATAATCCTCACAACCTCGCAAGATAGCCTTTGACAATCTTTCTCCTGTTATAAAGCAAGGACAAAGTTTAATGACTGGCTTTCGTTTCTGATACACTCAGCCAAGCATTCTTTTCTGCCTATCCCACAAAGGTAATGCATGTAAAAACAAAGATAAGCATGTGTTCATTGTTATTATTTTTAATCAGACATCATCAAACAGGCAAAGTTGTAACCTTCCCTTTCCTGGTATCACAACCACTCCCTTCCAAGGCAAACTACAAAAGCCCTGCCCCAACTCCTGTACCAGCAAGTCAAGGCCTTCTGCTGAGGCTCTTTTTCATAGTGTTGCAAAAATAAATTCAAAAGGTTATGTAGACCAAAAGTATGGGAACATTTCTTTTTGATAGAAATATGCATTCCTGCCATCTCTCTTGGTTAAGCTGTTTGCTGTTTTGATTGAGAGAATTTCAGGGAGCAAGGAAAGCTACCCTTGAATTGTCATCTCTTAAGAGGAAGGTGACAATGCTAATAATTCAAGCACACTTTGATTGATGAGAGGTTAGCAGTCTTTGTCATCGCAAGGATCAGGCAAGCAGTATCACCTGCCAAAACTCTGTATCCCTCCTCCTCCTTCCACTCTACCCAAAAAAGTGAGGTAAGACAGCCACTGTTACTGAAAATAGAAGGCTTGTGTAATTTGAATTTTGTTGAATTTGGAGATTAAAGGACCTTGGTTTACAAATTGGGAGATTCCCCCACTGGTTTGTAGGGGATAAAGTAACATACGAGGCAACATAGGGGTGAGTCTAGATTTTATGAGACCTGAAGCTTCCACAATTTGGGGGACCCATCTTAAGAAAAAGAATACATAGCTATAAACAAAAAAAATCAAGTATAGTTATTCCAAATGAGAAAACAAACCACAACTTATGCATTTAAAAATGCTGAAACATACCACAAACATCACAAAATTCAGAAAATTTGTACAATATATTTTCAGTTAATTCCCTGATTCTTTTTTACATTTTTGACTATATCTTTTTTGTTTGCCTATTCATAATATAGTAACATAACAACATACAATTTTCTACAAAGAGAATAAAAAGAGATAATAGTCTTTTGTGCAAAGCTGCAAATAAGAATAAAGTTCTTTATTGCTATTGATTGTTTGAAAGATTTTCTTTCGGCTTTCCAACCCATTAAATGCAACATAAAATTTTAATATGGATGTCAAATTTTCTTTCATATTGTTAAGTAGGTTAGCTTAAATATATTAACAGACAACATGGAGGAAAGTGGGTTTGAACATGACTTCTGTGTTCAGCCACAATGGATGAAGCTATGCGTGAGACAAATCTCTTAAGGGCATTGGGAGGACATATTGTAATGGACCCTACATCCTAATCCAAGATGAATAGCTGCCAGAGTATAAACAAAGGCAGATCTTTCCAAGTTATCTCTCTGTGGACCCATTCTTTTGAAATATGCCAAGCAAGTCAACTGAGCTATTTTACAAAACAAAGACTCCAGGCTTCATATGCCCTAAACCACAAGATTACTAAATAGGTACTTTTGCAGGTAGATCATGAGCTCCTACAGGCTTAAGGCTCACATAACACTGAGTACTCCATGTTAGGCCCCTAGTGTGGATGTCACATTGAGTGTGTCTATTTTAAGCAAAATTAGAGGGGACATGCACTCAGGCTCCCTCTTCTCTATTTGCTCTTCCCCTCAGGCAGCCACATGCACACCTCCCTATCTCAGGAGGGTTTCACTTGAGCTACCCCTTTTCTTAGACCCACCATCTTTTCTATACTAAGTACTTTTCCTTCTAAAAAGTTTGCTTAACTCTTCTGCTCTTTCTGGGCTTTATGTTCCTCTGGGAATAGGAATATTTCTATACTAATTCAGCCGTAGAACTGAGGTTTCTTCAAACTCTTTTCCAGGTTTATCTAAACTTCTCCCGCTACCTCAATTTTCCCTGTAGTTATTCCTTAAAAGTGCACAATGTTTTACAATAAATTCTGTCTATATTCTCTTCACCTCTGCATCAGGTATAAATTATTTTATACACTAAAGACAAGGACTGAGGCTGCTGTTGGACTCAGGGACTTGTATTCCCAGTAAGAGTTTTAAGTCTGAATTTTTCTAGTGATGAGCTTCTAACTTTATACTTTTCTAACATTATTTTTCCTCCACAAACACCTTACTGTCACAATATCAGGTGATTTGTCATGGAAGGTAGCATTCCTAGAAGCTTCCTCATATCAGTATAGGAAACAAAATGTTAATTGTGCACAGTAACTTCAAATTACATAAATATACTCTTTAAATGTAACGTTATTTCTACTAGAATGTCTAATAATCTTTAATACTAATAACATAAAAAATATAAAGGATCAAAAGATAAGATTCTAAATAAATACTTGTTTTAATCAATTCTGGTTAAATATGTCTTACTTTTGTAAATTTTACAAAAATATCACTATGCGAACATATTGCAAGTGAAAGTTCTGAAACAGTTCCATTAGAAGCATCACAATTTATCTGCTTTAGGGCAACCAGTGAATGTGTGACTCTATCCAAGCACTCTCATCCTGCCCTTATTTATACTCATATAAGTCCCAGCTCATTATACCATAAACTGACTGGCAAGGAAGTTATTCATGCAGTTTCTACCAGAAAAAAAAATTAACACTAGAGTTACTATATTAATTGTAAAAGGAAGAGACCATGAGGAGGGAAGTACACAATCATCAGTATAGGATTTGGGGAACAGGAAAAAGCAATGACATAGATGCACAGTAGTTGGAGAAATAAGTATACAAAAACAACTTAATTCTGTACACATAAATTTTATTTAAATGTATATATTATGTACCTCTTGGTCTAAACACTATACTCAATCTTATAGATATGCAATCAAGACTTTGGCCTCTGAGGGTTCCTCATCTTGAGGGTAATACACATGTGAATTAAGACATACATTCTACTTAAAAATGCATGAAATCATGAAAAAAATACATAAGAAAAAATAGGTGAATATTTAACTGGCTTCTTTTGGAGGAAGAATAATTAAACATATAACCGAAGAAACCAAGATAGAAAATCTAGAGACTTTACAACTAAGCACTGTGTTTACAACTAAGCACAACCAAAACTAAGGTAAAAATAAGGTGGGAAAATGTTCAATATCTTTATTGCAAATGGAAGATAAAATAATTTCCATATCAAGAATCATTTAAATTAGTAGAGGAAAACTCTATCCAATAGAAAAATAAGCAAGTGATATGAATGGATTTTTCACCAAAGAAAATGACCAAATGAAGTATATGAATACTTATTTAAAACAAATAGAAATGAAATAAATATAAATTCAATCAATGGGATATTATTTTTCATTTATAAAATTACAAATTTCTTCTGTTTTAAAGATAGAAATTAGTCCTAGTGAGGGTATGCTGAGAGAGCTCCATACTGGTTTTTTCCCCTTTTTTTATTGGAAATTTTTAATGTACACCTTAATGTGATTCATTCTGACATACTTTTCACTGTGACATTTCCATACATGCATTTTGTATGCATTTTGTACATTATTCATATAGGTTCCCCATTACCCTCTTGTACACTTCCTTCCCCCATACCACCCATCAAAGACTTCTCTTCCATTTACTTGTCTTTATATGGTAATATTTTTCTCTATATCCTTGGGCTCCAGTTCTGTTTAAGATAGAAACTTTTTCTGTAGTGAACTGTCTTTTTACCTTGTCAGAACTATTACATACATTTTCTACATACATTTTCTAGACCATCTATAATAATACCATTCTTAGCTCTTTTTTCCTTTTATTATGATCTGACCTTTGTATAGGATTTTTTCCTTCTTATAATTTTGATTCAGCTCTCACATATGAGTTAGAACATGTGGTGTTTCTCTTTCTGAGCTTGTGTTCATTCACTTAAAATAATTTTATCCAATTCCATTCATTTTGCTGCAAATGGCCTTATTTCATTTTTTTGATTGCTGAGTAGTATTCCATTGTGTATATGTACTATAGATTTTTATCCATTCTTCTGTTGAAGGGCACTTTGGCTGATTCCATATCCTTGCTATTGTGAGAAGTACAGCATTGAACATGGAGGTGCAGGTGTTTCTGTGGTATGATGACACATCTCCCTTTGGGTAAATTCATATTGTTAATGGGAGTTTCAATTGGTATAAATATTGTGGTGGCTTGAATAATGGCTCCTAAAGACATGCAAGTCAAAAGTGTTAATACCTATAAGCAGATATTTCTACTTTTAAAACTATCCTAACAGATAACTAGAGATGTTTAAAAAAATAAACTAGAGGAAATGCTGTTCATAGTATCATTATTCCTAATGAAAAAATAGTAGATACAAACATGTCCAACAATAGGGAATATAATAAAGAAATTAAGGTCTATACATAAAGACATATTTTATAGTCATTGAATATTATTCAATGTCATGAAACTATGTCCAAAGTATATATAAAGATATTTTTAAAAGGATAAATATATATGAGAAAATATAGTCAAGCTCATCATATTGTGTTTAAAATAATGGAAAAGGTAGGGAAAACACAAACTGCAACAAAAATTAAATTATAATCCATCATGTGATAGGATATTATGAAATAATACCAAGGATTACAAGTTACTTGTCCAGTATTCAATCTACCCCTGCTCTTCTTTCTTAACAACATAACTCTAATTCCATTTGAAGCTACTTCCCACATGAAATATTATTTTTCCCTTATTCCTTTATAGATGGGTATTAATGATACTACATTTGGGTCAATGAGATAAAAGCAAAACGTATTGAGAGGAACTTATGAGAATATTCCTTTGAAGGACAAATAACTGGTAGGTTTTCTTTTTTTTTTTTTTATTCTTCCATTTTTGCTTCTGTGGAGAGAATACAGTGGTTGGAGTTCTGACAGGCATCTCAGACTCTGTGACAGTCCTGAGAATGGAACCACCAACCAAGCCTAGAACAAAAATATGAAAATATCCTGTGTCTCTAATGACTACTGAAATGCCAAACATATATGGGAAGGGTTATCTGAGGACTTCTTTATTATTGTTGTTGTTGTTATTAGGTGCCGTCTACTCCAATTCATAGCAACTCTATGTACAACAGAACAAAATACTCCCCAGTTCTGTGCCAGGTACATGATTTTTTTATGTTTAAGACCATGGTTGCAGACATTTTGTCAATCCATCTAGGTGAGGATCTTCCTTTTTTTCATTGATCCACCACTCTCTCAAACATGATGTCCTTCTCCAGGGATTGGTCCCTTCTGACAACCTGTCCAACATAGGTAAGATGCAGTCTATCCATCCTTGCTTCCAAGGAGCACTCTAGTTGCTCTTCTATTAGAACAGATCTGTTGGTTCTTTTGGCAGGCTATGGTATATTCAATATTCATCTCCATCACCATAATTCAAAAGCATCAATTCTTCTCCTGTCTCCCTTCTTCAATGTCCAGCTTGCACAACCATATGATATGACTGAACATACCATGGCATGAGTCAGGTGCACCTTTGTCTTCAATGTGAAATCTCTACGTTTCAACAATTTAAAGAGGTCTTTTGCAACAGCTTTTCCCAATGCAATACATCTTTTGATTTCTTTACTGCTGCTTCTATGGGTGTTGATTGTAGGACCAAGTTAACCAAAATCTTGGACAACCTCATTCTTTTCTCCATTTATCATGAAGTTGTATTCTGACCCAGTTGTAAGGATTTTTGTTTTTTTGATATTGAGGTGTAATTCATACTGAAAGCTGTGTTCTTTGATCTTCATCACCTTTATTTTAAAAGAGATTCAAATCTCTGTCATATTTGTTACTGATTTGAGTTGTTATATGTATTCAAATTTAAACATAACTGACTCAATAGTTATTAATAATTATTTCTGTGATATTAGTACCATAAGTACTTGAAGCAAATTCTCCCACTGAAAATAAGTAGAAGAGTTAGACAACAATTTTTAAAAGATTACTTGAAGCTATGAGGAACAAGTGTGCATCAAAAATTATAGGGCAAAGGTTTATGAGAAAAGGACTCAGATAAGTCTAGCATTGTGAAAGTCCTGATACAGTCTAGAAGAGCAGGTGATGGGGTAAGACCCTAAGTAGAGTTTTTTAAAAACTTTTAGGATAGATGGATAAAAATTTTAAATTTAAGATTCCAATGTTTTATATTAGGAATACAAAAGTATACCTTAGAACAAGGATAAATCAGGAATATACCAACCCTCAAAGGGAATAAAGATAAGATTTTGACAATTTCAAGCACTGAAATTATATTATGGTTATCACAGATTGCTTGTGTCCCTAGCCACATTCCAGAAGCAAATGTAAAGTTTTCCTGAAGAAAAATAGGATTATCTTTGTTGACAAATTATTTTCATAGCTATTGCTTATATACAGTGTCTTATGTTCAATCAAAAATAAGTAGGCATACAAAAAGGAGTAAAAATTATGACAAGACAGAATGAGAATAGTCTATAGAAACAAAGCAATCAAATGTCTTGAAAATAAAATTCTCAAAAATAAATGTTGAATCAACTAAGTAGAAAATGGGCTTATTGAAAACTATGCTGAATACTCAGTATAAGGAAATAAAGATTTGAAATATTTGTCCCCCAAACCCACTAGAAATTGTAAACTTAAATCAACATTCCAAAAAGCAAAAATATAATAACCAAGTTAAGAATTCAATGGTTAAGTTTAAGAACAAATAAGTTGCAACTTTGAAATAATAAGAAATATATACATTTGTCTCTGTCCATAGTCCCTGGCACTAAAACCATTAGAGCTCCTAAAACCCTTGTAATTTCCTGAGCAATAGGGATGCTAGGAAAACTTTTTATTGTAAGATTCAATCTCTGCCCATATGCCTGAGACAGTGCTCTTAATATCCTTGTAGATAACAGTACCAGAACAATCTTTTGTTCTAATATTTGGTCTTTCCCCTCTGGTTCCTGACACACAGAGGTCCTAAATACCTTAGAATGTCCTGGATGATAGGAGCAGGTTTTATTCTGATAAAACCAGACCCCATAGATGAGGTCTGGTTCCTAAAGGAACCAGACATATGATTAAAGATAAGAATTTTCAGTCCTCCATCCTCTGGAGAGAAGAGAAAGACTAAAGGTCGAAGTGGTCACCAATAATTAGAGATATAATCAATATTACCTATGTAGTGCCACAATAAACTAAAGATTGGACTGGGATGAGCTTTCAGATAGCTAAACATATAGAGGATGGCATGCCCAGAGACGGTGTGGAAGGTTTGAATCTCTTCCCACACACTTTGCCTTCCATTCTGTTGTTCATTTGTATCTTTCATAATATCCTTTATTATATACCAGTAAATGCAAATAATGTGTTTCCCTAGTGGGAGTCATGGGAACTCCCTGATTTATAGCTGGAAGTTCAGGTCATAAACTACTACTTTTGATTGACATCAAACTTTGGGAGAGGTCTTGTGAGACTGGGCCCTCAACTCTTGGGATCTGATACTATCGTCTACATAGATACAGTCAGAATTGAATTCAATTGGAAGACACTCCACTGGTATCTGCTGGAAAATTTACTGCAGAATTAAATGGTTGTTAGTGCAGAGAAATCCTCACATATTTTGGTGATCAGAGATTTCAGGAATATTCTGTTTTAAGGGGTATATAAAAGAAGGAAAAAAATTCTTTTCTGTTTTTTAACAGCCCAAAGCAGTTTAAAAGAGAATTAATGATTCAGAAGACAACCAGGTTAGAGGAGAATTTTCAGAATAAAACACATATTTTCAAAAGCATGAAAAATAGTTAAATAAATAAAAGAGTGAGAATTAGGAGTAAAATAAGGCCTAATATACTTTCTGGACTCTAGAAGAGGAGGAACAATAAAGACAAAGAATATCCTAACTGATGAAAATGACATAGTTTATGAACTCAAGCAGTATATTTCAAAAGAAAACCAAAACTAACAATTTCCAATTCTACCCAAGATAAAGTAATAGAAACTAGGTTTACCATTGTACCATGAACAATACAAAACCAAAAAATATATATGAACATTGATTTTTGGACAATGAATGATAGGTAAGGTAAATCCTAGGTTTGCATCAGTGTATGTTCAGCGGCAATGTCAGGCAATAGTGCAGAACCAAAATACAGCCTGATGGGCTTACTGAGAAGAAAAGACACAATATGATATGTCTTGTCTTGTATTTTCTTTTTTCTGTGTTTCCTTTAGGATTTTCTTAATATCTGATTTTCACCATTTTTCTTTACATGTATTTTGCCTAGAGTTTTCTGAACTTCTTACATCTTTAAGGGAATCTCCTTTATCTATTTTGGCAAATTCTTGCCCACTATTTCTTTAATTATTGCTTGTCTCATTCCCTTTCTCCTTTCTTTTTGAGAGTCTCGGTAAGTATGGTCCTACAGCCGTAGCCCTGTAGCATCTGATCCCATCAGATCTCTGAAGCTAAGCAGGGTTGGGTCTGGTTAGTAACTGGATGGGAGACTGCCTGGGAACACCAGAAGCTGTAGGCTTGGGAGAAGGACCTGGCAACCCCCTCCCAAAAATCAATCTGCCATTGAAAACCCTATGAACAGCAGAGAAGCACTGACAATAGTGTTTCCCCTGTTGTACAGAGGGTCGCTATGAGTCGGATACCGACTCGACGGCACCTAACAACAACAACAACAGCTAAGTAAGGTACGTAGATAGATAATGATAGATGATAGATTAGATAGATTAGATAGATAGATAGGTAGATAGATAGATAGATAGATAGATAAACTTAACCCATGTATGCTAAACTGTTTGATATTGTCTTTCAAGTCTTGAACTCTTTTATTCATTGCTTTTTCTCTTTGTGTTTAGATCATTTTAGTTGACTTGCCTTTGATTATCCTAACCAGTCTAAATAATTTGTGGCCTATATTTGCTATTATATTACACAATAATGAAAATAAATAAACTACTGTCCCACATACACTGACACAAATCTAATATAGAATTTTCCAGATACAAAAGAATATGTATTATAATTCCTTCTTTTAAATGTATTTTTTAAAACAAGTGAAACAGAACTAGAATATTTTAAGACATGATCCATGTATTTGGAGAGGGAAGAGAAAATAGTCATAAATAGGGCAAGCCAGGATCATCTGGTGTCTCTTGAGATAAGTGATATGTACATAGAGCTTACTTTTGTGATTATTCCTTTAACTACATGCAATCATGTTGAGAAAAATAAGGGGGATCCATCTCTCCCTGGGGTGCTGGGAAGATATTAAGCATTATTAAAGTATGATTAAATCTGTTAAAATCATTGTTATTGTTGTTGTTGTTGTTGTTAGGTGCCGTCAAGTCGGTATCTGACTCACTCCTTCTGATGTTTATAAAATGTTGGGGGATGGAGTGATTTGACTTCCTAATTGGCAGCTGTTGGACTCTCTGTTGCTGCTATGACTACTTTGAGCAAAAAGATTGTTGGTCAAGAGCCAACAAACCACCCTCATGCTAGGACTGACCATTTTGTATACTCAACAAACACCTTGGGGAAGCTACAGCATGAATACAACTGCTTGCTCTGGCTCCTGAAAATGCAGTCCCAGCCATGACTCTTTCAAGTAGCTTGTGCCAGATTTTCCCCGCAACCATTTCCATTCACACAGAGGAAGAGCACTTCCTCTGCGTGTCTAGCAGAGGGACTTCTGTGACTGGTGCAAAAAGGACAATGCTGTAATTTATGTAAATGCAAACCTTCATTTGCACAAAAGGTTTGCTGTGATTGATGCAAACACCACTTTTCTGGCTGTATAAGACTGTTCATTTCATTTAGTAAGCCAGTTGTAAGACACTCTCCTATGCTTTCTCCCCTGATGGTTGTAACATTAAACACTATAAAAGGCTTCTCTTAAGTGGTGTTTTCTTGCCTATTTTTAGTAGAGTGAGCTGATCTGGTAACACAAAGAAAGATGCAGTGGCAAGAGAGACAGCAGAGCAGAAGCAGCCGGGCAGTAGAGGAACCAGCACAGAAACATCAGAGTAGCTGGCTGCTTTGAGGGCCACAGAAGTAGCAGAATCACGGGATCTTCTGGCAGGTTTGACAAATGCCAAAGGCAAGAACTGCCAGCCACCTTGATAAGAGGCAGAGACAGAAGTGAGCAATTGGTAGGCTGAGCTGCAAAAGTAGCAAGGTGGCTGGATGCTTGAAAGTTGAAGAAGAGGCAGAGCTGAAACAAAGCAGTGGCTGTATTGACAGTTTTAAAAGAGGTGGAGCCACAAGACTGGTAGCTGACAGTGGGAAAAGCAGCAGCAGCAACTGCCTCCTGAGTGACAGCAACCTTGGTGGTGGCTATAGCAAGAACAATGGCCATTGTCAAGGGTTGATGAATCCCAATTTTTAGGTCCAGAAGCTACAATTACAGCCATTGACAAGCGCTAAGAAATGCCAATATCTAGGTCTGAGAGCTGCAACATCAGGCACTATCAAGTGCTGAAGAATCCTGTCTTCCTAGGCATACATACAAGCTGTAACACTCATGGGTTTAAGGGTCCCAGTACCTTACATGAGGTCTGCATGAGAACTGTAACATTAGAGAGTGCTATCTGCTGCTGCTTTCACCTCTCTTCTGTGGCCACTCACTGTGCTGTCAAACACTGAGGAATATAAAAGCTGCCAAAGACCAGCACTTGAAGAGCTTCTAGTTGTCTACCCATGATTTCAATCTGGGCAAAGCAAAAGGACCCCAGTCAACTGATCTCAACAACATCATGTTAAAATATTTGCTGATTCATGTAAGTGGATAGTGATTGTGTGTCTTTCTCTAATGCACAGAACAGTGACTAGATGGATAAACACATACAGAAAAAATGATCATTTCTGAATGCTGAAGTTATAGAGTATTTTTACTTTTTCTTTATATTTTAATTTCTCTCTTTTTAAAAATATAATAGCAGTCTGCATTCTTCTGTATTAAGAGTGTGGTTTTATAAATTTAAAAGCAACTACTTCAAATTGATAAGGAATGAATGTCTAAGAGGATAGTAAAGCTGTGACACACTATAGATGGTTAAGAAAAAGAAAGGCATGTTTAGGCAAAAATTAAATCCTGCATACAACTTAGCTTTGTGGAGGCTGAGGCAGCAACACTGAGGAGATAATCAGAAATGAAAATTCAGTAATGTCTGAAAGTATAGATTTAGACTTGTGAACTTGCCAATGGCATGACTGTCACTATAAGTGGGGAAAATTTTAAAGAAAAATGACGAGGAACTATGGATTATAAACATATGCCAACTTATGCCAAACATCAAAATTCCTTTATCATAAGTAGGTTGATTATCTGTTAGGAACAAAATCTTTCCTTTTGGATCTCTCCATTTTAAATATTTTAACTATTGAAGTGAAAACACATTACCTTATATGTGGTATTTTTCAAGTATATGCTTGATTAATCAAATAAGCACAAATTTACTCATGATACAAGTCTCAGTAGTTAGAATCAGGACTGACAGACCTCTACTGGCTGAAAAAATGTAACTGAATTCCAATATAAAATATTACAAATAAAGTCCCAAATACAATTTTAAAAAATTAACCTCACAATCATACAATGGAAAACTGCTACATAGACCTTTAAGTTAAGAAAATTTAAAAGTTTGAAGTGATGTGAGATCCAATATATATTTATATACTAATGTGGTGTATACAGCAACAAAAACTTAGGTCAACTTTAGGTTATATCAATAAATGCAGTGTTCTGAACAAGAATTTAATAGTCTCATCAAACATTTCACAGGCCAGAACAAACTGGAATGTTGTATTTGGTCCTGGCTGCATGTCCAGGAAAAGCTGCCCAAATGGTGAAGTGTCTGGAAACCATGATTTATGGACAGCTGATTCATGGAAAAGGAGAAATCGAAAGAGACACAAGACAATTGTCTTTGAGTAATTATAATCTGTCATGTATAATAGGAATTTGATTTTCTATGGAACTTTACAGTTCAAAGAAAGAATAAGTGCTGAATACTTAAGCTTAAAGAAATAAGGTAGACATATCTGAAGTTAAAATGAGTTAAACATGAGAACAACCTGCCACTGAAACGTTTTTTATTGTTATGTTGAAACTTAATGAAGTGGTATATTAAACTTATCTCAATGGTTTAAACAATGCTAAGGTGCCCATATTTATCAGCAAAGTTAAGAAATAAAGCATTATTTTAGAAGCATCTGTGGGATAGAAATATATTGAATTCATATTAATAATTTGTTTTTCTTATAGTTTCACCATCTATTTACATTTCCTTAAGTAACATGTTGGATATTATTAAGCTTTATATGAATTAATCATGCTGTATATTATTATTTTGTACCTTTTTCCTCAACAGGAAGTTGTATTATTCATCCATGCTGACGCATTTAAGGATGTTTCATTGATTTTCACTACTGGATAGTATGGCTATATCACAACCTACAATTCATTGATATACATTGAATTGTTTCCAGGCACATAAGCTGCTTAGTTATGCATACCAGTGCATGGGAAAGAGTTTCTTGGGATTATAGAGCAAGTTTAACTTTACTAGGTAACATCAAACATGTTCACAATGGCTGTAACAATTTACCACCCCACCACCATTCACTGAGAATTCCCATTGTTTCAAATTATTGTCCACTCTATATTTTCAGAGTTTTGAAGCTGTCCATATGGTATGAGTGAACTTTATCTAATTGTGATTTTAACTTGTTATTCCTTAATACAAATGAAGTTGAGTGGTTTTCCTATGTTAAAGAATCATTTGTGTTTCATTTTCTGTGTAAAAGATCTCTACTTTTTTTCCATTTCTCTGTTGAGTTATTATCTTTTTCTTATTGATATCCAGATACTAACTAGTTTTTGGTTGTTTTATAATGATTTTACCCTGGGTTGTCTTGTCTTTTTACATTCTTCATGGACTTTTAAATATTAATTTAAAATCTTTAAATGTTAACTTAGTAACATTTATGTCTTTTCCTTTATGGTTTACCTTTAGGTAACTTTTTAAAGAATTCCTTTTCTACCTTAAGTTAATGATGTATTATTCTTTATTGTCTCCTAAAGTTTCCTGTACTTTTATCTTTTATATTTGTCTTTCCCCCCCTCTGGAATGGATCTTTTTTTTCATGTTATCATTTTCAAATAATCATCACTGACATAGAGGATCACCATTCAATAAATTCTTTCCATGTATGCATGAGTATATGTGGGCACTTTCTGTTCTATTGGTCAGTGAATCAATCCCTGAATATATATTATATTTTAGTTGTTACAGCCTTTTTTAGTTTTGACATTTGGCTAGGCACGATGTCCTCACACAAACATACATATGGTATATCTATTTTATAACCAGTTTATCAAGATGTATAAAAACAAAACAAACACAGTCAAGTGCAGTGGCATGTAATCCCAGCCCTCAGGAGGCTTAGGCAGAAGGCCCACAAGTTGGAGGCCAGCGTACTCTAAATAGCAAGACCTTGTCTCAAAAATCCAAAACCTGAACAAACAAACAAAAACAAAAAATACAATACAATAAATAGAGGAATTTTGTAGAAGATTCCTTATAATCTATAGACTTGGAAAAAAACTGACAATCTTATACCATTGAGTTTCCCTGTCCCAGAACATTAGGGTTTTTTAATTTATTTGCTAGCTTTTTAATATTTTCAATAAATTAAATTTTTATCACAGATATTTTAAACACCTTTGTTAGATTTGTTCACTTTCTTGTCTTTCTTCATTGTTTTTTGTAGGGGATTGATATCAAACACACCTTGTGCATCATTCCATACCCTCTTAGCCCCACCCTTTATTCCAGCTCTGTTGCTGGGATCCTTTCTAAACAAATTGGCCCAGCTTCATTAAATGCAACCTTACAGCCTGTGTTCACAGGGTATATCAGCCAGTGCCTGCCATGAGCCTCTGTGGCACAATGTGGAAGCTCATCTGTGTACAATGTAGAGGAAGGGAATTAGCACTTGGGTTCCATCTTTGAGCTCTAAGAGGTAAAGAATATATGGAAAAATGCTTCTCCTTCTTATACTACAGGAAGACATTCCTGAGAGACATTTCATAAGCTCATTAGAAGGTCTTCTAGCAGGTCAATGATACAGATTTATATTAGCCTTTCCTTCCTTCCTATGTTCTCCCCCATCCTTCACAATTGCTACTTAAGATCACATTCTCAAATTACCTAGCTACTTAACAGTCTTAGTTTGAGGCTCTGCTTCTGATGGAACTCAAGCTAAGATGGTATTTTTAAATAATACTTTCTTATTATTGCTGATGTATAGAGATACAATTGACTTTGTTTTTAATCAATAATTTTGCTATTTGGTACAGCACCTGGTCAGTTTTCGTAAATATTTTAAACATGCTTTAGAAATAATGTTTACTACTCAATTGTTGGAGGCAATTTTCCCTGTAGGTAAATTAGAACACATTTAGTGTTCACATCCTCTGTAAATTTAGGCATGTATCAACAGCTGAAAGATATTGCCAACCTTGAAAGTATTTTATACACATTGGAATTTTGTCAATTTTTGACAAAAATTTTGAAGCACTGTAATTATTTGTACATCAATTGAGAGTGTTTTAACTTCCTGATGAATCTAGTCTTTCATCATTTTCAGTGATCCTCTACTTTTTGGCCTTTGACTTTCTTTCAGATGATATTGACATTGCTATAGCAGGGATTTTTTTGGCTAGTATTTGACTCGAAGTCCAGGGAGGTTAAATAAGAGGCCCAAGTTCAGGCAGATAACTCACAAAAATATAACTAGGATCCAGACTTCCTGAATTTCAGTCCAGTGCTCTTGCTACATGTCCTAATAGAGTGAGTGTAGAGCCAGAATGAAATGAGTGATGTGTGTGAAGGAGCAATGAGAAGAGAAGGTACAGCTCTGGTGGGTAATGGAAGGCAATTAAATCCAGGCACAGGGTCTGAATTTTATGACAAAGGTATCATGGCAAAAATAGGACTTTAGGAAGCCCATAATTTCATCAATATTCAGGAAAGTAGATGAAATTAGACTATTTAGGAAGGTTTTTACCCTCCAAATTTGCTATAATGTGATATGACTCAGAATCAAAACCTTAAGAATGAAAAGAAAAAAAGATTCAAGAGCTAAAATCTGGAAGAAATGACCACCAAAATGAATCAATGGATTTGGGAAATGAAGGAAATGGTAGACTCAAAGATTCTACCTCACGTCTATTGGGCCTTGACACCGTCATTATTTTTTAGGGTGGAAACCACAGGGTGAGAAAATACTGATTATTCACTCCATGTAGTGAATGTGATATTTATAGTTGTTGTTAGATGCCATCAAGTCTGTGTCTGACTCATAGTGACACTATATAAATCAGGGGAAACACTGTTGTCAGTGCTTTGCTGCTATTCATAGGGTTTTCAATGGCTGATTGTTTGGGGGAGTGGGCTGCCAGGTTCTTCTCCCAAGCCTACAGGATCTGGTGTTCCCAGGTGGTCTCCCATTCAAGTTCTAACCAGGCCTGACCCTGCTTAGTTTCTAAGGTCTAACAGCATCAGATGCCACAGTGGTTTGGCTGCAGGCATATTTCTAGTAGATAAATGGAAATACAGTACTAAGAGTAGATTCAGATATGCAGTTTTTGTTTGTTTTGTTTTGAGCAAGGGGAGCCTTGTACTGAAATGATTATTGAATCTTTGTTTCAAGCTGTGTTTCTTAAACATATCTGTTTCTTAAATACTAAGTAGAATTTTTGCCAAAGTTTTTAAATTACAAATTGCCATAATTTATTACTGTCACATTTTTAAAAATGATATCAGGGATAATGGATTCATAAATAAACTTCTGGTCAACCAAGAGAGCTTTCTTGGATAACCTCTCTATTCTAGGTCTTTCTTGAACACTCTCATGTTAAATAAATAAAATTTATTGCTTCAGACTTTTCAAATGCCTTGTAGACCTCTGCTTAAAGTATTGACAAGACTCACCCCCCTATTTAATTCACAACCATTAAGATCAAAGCCTTATGTGGTACATCTGCTTGTGCAATTATCAGTAAAGCCAGAAAACAATTATGTGAACTTGGTCACAATGAACTCCGAGGGACTAAGCAGCTGTTAAGACTCTAAGAGCTTTCTCTCCAGAAGTTTAGAAAATTGTGCTCAACCGAATGAATTTTTTTAAGTGCGTGTGATGCGTTTTTTGTTTTCCCAATTGAGTATAATAAAAATGTCTGACATTTAGGTACATAATATGATCTTGGAAAAATCAATACTAATATTTTAGGACCAGTACAGCAACTCTGAAAGCATGGAAGTTCCAATAGGGTTCTAACAAGCCACTCTAAGGAGTCAGCAACCATCCACAGATTATTTATATTGAGTCCTCCCACTGGTAGAATAAGGAAACCCTTGGATAACCATTTACTTGTCTGAATATCAACTGTAGAATATGTAGATACTCTAAAATCACAAATTCATGTTCCTAGAAGACCTACTCAGTCCTTGCTTCAGGGTACATTCATGGGGAAAGAACATTATCCACTATGAGAAGTTTTTGGATGAGAATTTATATTAATACAGAATACATAAAACTTCAGTGTTACAATACTATGTTGATTTTTATACCAGTAAAGTCTTGATCTGAGATCAGAGACAACTTAGCTCATGGCTCTGAGATCAAAGATAATATAAACTCAGATTCATAATAAAAGACCCACTTCATTATTTAAGATCTCAAAACATATTGTTTATCTAGAGTATATAAGGGCTGGGATTTAGCTCAGTTGGTAGAGTGCTGCACTGCAGTCTCTGAGGTCCCGAGTTCGATTCCCAGCACCGCAAAAATGGGAGAAGGACCTAGTAATCCACTCCCAAGGCAATCCGGAAACAGCCAGCCATTGAAAACCCTATGAGGGTCGCTATGAGTCGGATACCGACTCGACGGCACCTAACAACAACAACAACAGAGTATATAAAGTACCTCAAAAATATTTCCATAAAATAGAACAAGAAGATTTTATATTGAGTGAGTTTTTGTCTCTAAACTTTATACAATCAGGAAACTTTTCCAAATACTACAGTAAATATTATGTCTTTTAAAGCTTTTAAGAAAATAGAGTTTTCCAGGCAAGGTGGCACCCGCCTGCAATATCTGCTACTTGGGAAGCAGAGGCAGGAGGATTGAATGTTGGAGGCTAGAGGCAGCCTGGTTAACTAAGTGGGGTGCAGCTCAGTGTTACGGCACTTGCCTAGCACATTTGAGGCCCTGGGTTCAACCTGCCAGTAGTGTAAAAAAAAATTCTTTCATCTGTATTCCTGAAAGACCCCTACTATCTATATTCAGCTTGAAACATCATTTCTTGGTATTTCCACTCTTTTCCATTGAAAAATGAATGTAGCATGAATGGATCAACTGCAATTTTCTGTTGTTGTTAGGTGCCAGTGAGTCGTGTCCAACTCATAGCGACCCTTTTAGGGTTTTCAATGGCT
The DNA here is from genome assembly GCA_007922755.1 of Pedetes capensis. Taxonomy (NCBI): domain Eukaryota; kingdom Metazoa; phylum Chordata; class Mammalia; order Rodentia; family Pedetidae; genus Pedetes; species Pedetes capensis. The sequence goes on from VMDO01025562.1 coordinate 20,274, forward strand.
GATTGTTTTGGGATTGCCTTGCAAGTGGATTTCCATGTCCTTCTCCCATTTTTTGCGGTGCTGAGAATCAAACTCGGGACTTCAGAGACTGCAGAGCAGCGCTCTACCAACTGAGCTAAATCCTAGCCTCTGCAATTTTCTAGTCTGTCTTTTTTCTCTCAGTATTTTCATGTGTACATCCCTCTACTTAGATTGTTCTTTCTTATGATCTTTTTAGATAGAAATCCTAAAGTTTCTTTAGCATTCAGCTGAACTGCCTCTTCTTCAACAAACCTCTAAAAAGCCTTAATGTCTTTCTCTGGCTTTAATCTTCTCCTGTCCTTTGACTGGATCAGGCACCTTCTCTGGACTTCCTCAGTCACTTTATATCTTTGTATCATTGGGTTTATTATCTCTTCCCCTCCAGTAAGAGCTGCTCAAATACAGACTGCTTTATTTGCATCTATAGTCGCAGCACCTAGTTTAAGTTTAGTTAAGTATCTGTTAAGTGCATAATGGAGCTCTGAAAAACTGCTTTCTCACTCAATAGAGGTTCAAAAAAAAGTTACCTTTCCTTTGAATGTTTTTAATAAATTACATTCATTCATTAACCTATTAAAGAAATCTATTGAGAACCTGCTATGTGTCTGGCGCATTAGGCATGGAAGACAGAGCAATGAACAAGACAAAAACTCTCTTTGAGTCTCTATAATCATAGGGGAGACATATAAGAATGCAAACCAAAGCAAGCAAAAATTAAATCCACAATATGTTGTCAAAATGTATTAGTGTTATGAAGAACAATCAAGCAGAGCCAGGGATAGAAAGAGAAAGAATGGAGTAGGGTTGGGAGCTGCAGGGGAGAAGGGGAGACATTTCTGGCCTTAATGACAGGAAAGCAAGCTGTGGCAAGAATGGCTTTCAGGTAGGGGAAGAGCAGGTGCAAAGATCCTGCTATGTAAGCACATTTGATGTGTGTGGAGAACAGCAAGGAGCCCATTTGACTAAAGCAGAGAAAGTGAAGGAAGAGAGGGAGGAGATCCTCAAGGAGGGAGAGTTCTGACCATCCAGAGGCCCTCAGGCTCTTGGGGACTTTGCACAGAATGAACGTAATACAAGTGCAAAGTAGGTCCATTTGAGGGCTTTCATGAGGTATAAGGTGGTTTGATTTCTGTTTTAGAGAGAGTGCTCTGGTGGCTAGGTAGAAAAAGAATGTACAGAAACACAGAAAATCTAACCTTAGGGAGCTTTTACAGTGATCTGGTCATAAGATGGTGGAGTCTTTAGTTAAAGAGGTAACAGTGTGGGTGGTGAGTAGTTGAGATTTCAGGTCAACATTAAAGACAGACCCAATAGAAATTGGCATTTATTCTTGCAATGTTTTAAGATTATTGCAAAATAAATTAGGATCGGGCTAATCCCATGACTAATCACAACACTAACAACACAGACACATGTCTGTTAAAACACATCACAAGCAGATTTAGCTAATGACACAACATGCATGAAGCCCTTGATTTATTCTGATCTGGGGCTGTGGACCCATCTGCAGGTGCCACAGCACTCTGGCTCAGAACTCACCTCATACCTGCTCCCAGTGAATCACTTCTACCCAGCTCACTCATATATGACCATAGTTCTTCAGCATTCACTTTGCAAACAAATTGCCCTGTCTGATCCCGAATGCTAGAGCCATCATAGGGAGTTACTTGCACCCTTCTGCCATCCCAGAACTGATTTGGTTGTCCACTCAGAGAGGCTGGGCTGTCCCAAACTCCACTCCAGAGATACAATGGCAAGAGGAGAGGTTTTGAGTTTGAATCTGGACTCTGTCACTTCTGGGTGAGTAATGTCACTTCATCTCTGAAACACAATGTCTTTATTTGTGCAATACAGAATTTTTACTAATCTGAAGAGCTTTAACAGATATTTTTCCTCTTTCTGCATCTTGTGCTTCAGAATCTCATTCAGAGTCTTGTTCAGATAAATCTGGCATCAAAGAAACACTGGTAAGACCACTAATGTTGTCTCTGGGATGTTTATGTTCACAGCCATGACTAGGTCTGAATCTGCTTCCAATTCAAAGATCATTCATATGGTTCAGTTCCCATCTGCAGTGGCATCACTGGAACCACTTGCTATCTCTGCAACAGAGTTCAAAGACAGCTTCTAGTCTTGATCTTCCATTAAGATCCTTGGCACTACTGAGGGAAATTCTGTCAGCATGGCAATCCACAAATACAGAAGACAGTGATGTGTCAGAAAGGAGTATCAAGCAAGATGCTTTTCAAGATTGGCAAGTCAGGCTCTTTACACTACCCTTTTGGTCACTGAAGGGCTGAGGGCACTTGAGTTTCATTCACTTTTAAGTAAGTGTTTTGGAATGAAGGCTAAAATTGCTCGAGAGGGAGAGAAGGAGGGAAGGAGAGGGCAGACAAGAGCAAAGGGTTTAGAGTTGAGCTATGTTTCAATACAAACAATGGAAATCATCAACAGACACTGAGGGCAAATTACTTTCATATATAGGAAATTATACCACAATAAAAGAGACTGATAGATGCTTACATAGCTGTGGTTATTAGGATAACATAATAGTGTTTGTTTAAAGCAAATAATGGAGCAGCAGCAGGCTCAGTATGACAGGCATTCAGACCTTAACAACAATAGAGAAAGGACAAGTACAGATAAGGCTATAAAATAATCAGATATAAAGAATAAAGATTGGGCCCTAAGTTGATGTGATGAAATAGGAGTGAGGTAAGAAGGGTTTCAATATGGCTGTTTTCCTTATCTATAAGGTAAATTTAAACAACTAACAAGTTAACATTCAATTTGCAGACAGCTTTACAACCTATGCATACTTGGACTAATGCTTCAAATTTGCTGCTATTTCTAACAGAAATTTGGAATTTGGACCACACAACGATTAGTGTTAGAAGGGAAATACAGCAATGCAATATTTATTCTCTGGAACATGTCTATACACCTCAGCCCTATGTAACATAGCCTAAAATATTCTGACCCAGTAGTGCATTAGAATGTATACTTTGGTAAACTATATTAGAAGTGGTGGTAAAGACCAAAACAAGTTTGTGTTTCTTTTGTTGGTATCACCATTTAATACAATACCTCACCAAAGTTTGGTTGTCTCTTTTCAAGAAGTTATGTGGGTTTTTTTTTTTTCTCAGACAAATTTTACCTGAGCAAAATTTGGATTTGGTTTTGGTAAATATACTCTTTGATTTCATAAGAGAAGATTATTACCTTTACTTCTTGTCTCAACCTGAAATGTGGCTTTGGAATGCTAATTCCTAAAGTTGCCAAGAGGGAGAACAATTTAATTCACTAGGGAAAACTGAATATTATCATATATTGGTTATTATATGATTATCTAATAAAGTTGTGTCACAAGATAGAATTTATAGCCATTGTTTAAAAGTTATTGGCATTAGCAGCCAACCAATTCTAGGCAACCGCTCCACCACTGAGCCATACCCCCACTCCTTCAGCCAACTAATTCTAATTCAAAGAATGACCACACCCTATCTTTCCTGAAAACTATATTTCAGACACTATAATACATTTACAAATGTCTTCTTCCTACTGCCTGCAATCCCTACAGCCACGGAGGAGTTAATTAGAGTTTGCAAAGCTTGAAGTTTCACAGTCTCATTTGTTTCTTTCTGTTCAACAAAATAGGCCTTGAGAAGGTTTGACTGACATTTATGATAATTACATTTGGAGATTAAAATAATTTAAGGTTTCACCAGGTTGAAAATTTATACACCATATTGGGCCTCCCATGATTATGGCTTCCTTCATATCATTTGAGCCAGTGCTGAAATCCATTTGATGTGAATGTAATAGTCATTTTAATGGATATTGTTAATTCCTTGTTTTTAGCATAAGAGATAAAGAGGATTTTAATTAAATTCATTGTGTGAGCACTTATCGGGGGTAAAAAGGTTCACAGAATTATTATTTTTCTGGCATGACATGTAAAGAACATTGTAGAAGACAAAGAAGAGAACAATATCAAAGTGCAGCTGGCATTAGAAATCAGGCTAGTTTCATTTCCCCTGCAGATGATGTGGCAGCCTTCAAACCAACACTGAAAAGCTTCCCACCATGAGCTACAAGTTTCCATGAAGCACCAGCATAAGGTAACAGCACTGCTTTTTCTCTTCTCCTAACGTGATGGAACTCCTTAAGTTTAGGTTCAAATCTCTCCAAAAGTCTAAATTTCAAACCAAATCCAGGGTGCTACAAAATCCAGCTAGAGCTGAGCACCGTAGTACAGACTTGTAATCCCAGAGACTCAGGAAGATTGAGGCAAGAGGATCACGAGTTCAAGGCTAGAAGCAGCCTAGGCAATTTAGAAAGACTTTGTCTCAAAATAAAACAGGGGCTATGGGTGCAGGTCAGTGGTAGAGCACTTGCCAAGTATGCATAAAGTCCTGTGTTCAATCCTCAGTATGACAGGAATAAAATAAACCCACCTAGAAACATGGCAAGATATGGTGAGAGGTTTTGTTCCAATAGCTCTATTTCCTGTGCTGACTCAGAAAACCCAAAGTACAGGCTCCCTTTGAGGATTTAGGGGATTCCTAGTTAGAATTTCTGGACGACTAAAGGGTTTTAAAGGTCCATGGCCCAGTTGCAAAGGAGCTATGACCTCACGGAGGGTAGCATTCTAGGAATAAAAAGCCCAACAAGATCATTGTGATGCTGGATTTATTTTGGCAGAAGAGGAAAGTCTGAATTATTCATGTTGTACCATTTTTATAAAAGCCTCATATTATTGATTGGTTATCTCTCTTTCAGTCATTGAAGCCAGAAACTCTGCCCTTAGTTTGCCTCTCACAGATCTTTGTCATAAATTTCTCAGTATTGTTAGACTATATTCAAACACTACAACCATTCAATGTAAAAACATACTGGGTGCTCACACTGGAAAAAAAAAAGTTACAAAAAGTTTCAACCAGTTTAACTCTACTATAAATGAATCCACTACACTCCTATCCAATATTTTTTTCCATGATAGAGCCTCATTAAGTTGCATAGTCTGCTTCTGGTCTTGAACTCATGATCCTCCTGCCCCAACCTCCCAAATTGCTGGGATTGCAAGCTGGCACAATGGCACCTAGCTCTATCCAGTCGTGGGGAGAAATCCTGGCTCTATCCAATCCTGGGGAGAAATTCTCTGTGATATTACTTTTTTCTCAAACAATTATAATATAATTATAATGAGTATGCATCCCTTTTAAAATCTGCAAAATGCCTAGAAATTTTGAAAAAATAACTGACTTGTATACAAAGCTCTCTCCCAGATAGGAGTGTGTGTGTGTGTTTGTGTTTTATTTTTCTAAGAAAAAATAAAGATTCTCCCATACTCAATACTTACCCTAACAATCTAAGAGTGTATCACTTTTCCCAGAGCAAACTCAATTCCCTCCCAATACTTACTGTAATAATCTCTCTAAGAGTGAGAAGTAGCAATTGGTACTGAGAGGAATGTGTAAAACGTAACTACTCACATTCCTTAACTTTGCCAAATAAAACAGAGCGAGTAGTATGCATCCTTTGAGGAAAAGGGGGACATCAGTCATCTCTCTTCCAGTCAGAACCCCTTAATATTACTCTACGTGATTCAAATTCTCAGGTGTACTTCTTGCCTCAACCTCCTCACCATATATTTCTCAATCTTTATCATGTGGCTCCTACCTCCCATCAAGTAATTTTTATAACTCTTCTCCCAGAAGTCACTCTTGACTTCCTAACTGCCCAATTAAAATATCTTTCTTCTTTATTCTGAGTTTTCTGCTATACTGGATACTTTTGACTTGCTCTTCCTTCTTACAAACCGCTGGCCAATTGATTTTACTCCTCTGCACTCTTGTCCTTTAATTCCAATGGCTATTCTTCTCTAATTTTTTATTACTTTTTAAAAATTTGAATTAGTGTACCACATATTGCATTTCGTTATGGTATTTTCAAACAATTATGTTGTATACTTTGCTCTTTTCCACCCCCTCTTTATCTCTCTGTCACTCCCTCTGACCTCCCACTATTACCGTTCTTCACCATCAAGATGTTGTTGTTGGGTGCTGTCGAGTTGTGTTCCACTCATAATGACCCTATGTACTATAGAAGAAATAATCCCCAACACTGTCATGTACAGTACTAGGTCAGTGCTTCTCTGCTATTCATAGGATTTTCAATGGCTGATTATTTTGGGAGTGGACTGCCAGGTCCTTCTCCCAAGCCTACAGCACCTGGTATTCCCAGGCAGTCTCCTATCTAAGTACTAACCAAACTGACCCTGCTTAGCTTAGGAGATCTGACAGGATAGGATGCCAGGGTGATATGGCTGCAGGAGACCATCAAGATAGTTCCCCTTTTACTTCCAAGTATCACACATAGGTTTGTTTGTTTTGCTGTTTTTTTTTTTCAATTTGTTGTTGTTGTTGTTAGATGCTGTCAAGTCATGTCCAACTCATAAAATGGCTGATTGTCTTGAGACTGTCTTAGGAGTGGATTGCCATATCCTTCTCCCAATTTTGCAGTGCCGGGAATCCAACATGGGACCTCAGAGACTGCAGAGCAGCACTCTACCAACTGAGCTAAATCTCAGCCCTTTTTCAGTTTGTTGTTGTTAGGTGCCATCAAGTCAATTCTGACTCATAGCAACTCTCAGAGGGTTTTCAATGGCTGTTTTCCTCAGAGGACTTTCAATGGCTGTTTTTAGAATTGCCTTTGGAGTAGACTGCCACATCCTTCTCCCACTTTTGCAGTGCTGGGAATTGAACTCAGGACCTCAGAGACTACACAGCAGGACTCTCCCAACTGAGCTAAATCCCAGCCCCTTTTTCAGTTTGGGATTCCACATATGAGAGAATATACAGTATTTGTCTCTCTGGTTCTGGCTTATTTTTGCATAATATGATGATCTCCAGTTCCATCTGTTTGCCTGCAAATGACAATTTCATTCTTCTCTTTGGCTGGATAAAAATCCCAGTATATACATACACCCCTATTTTTTTATTCATTCATCTGTTGATGGAAATGTAGGTTGATTCCATATTTTGGCTATTGTGTGCAATGCTACAATCAACATGGAAGTGTAGATATTTCTGTGGTATGATGACTTAAGATTCTTTTTGAGTATACACCCAGGAATGGTAGGTATAGCTGGATCACATGATAGTTCTGATTTTAGTTTCCTAAGGAAACTCCATACTGATTTCCATAATGGCTATACTAATTTATGTTCCTGGATTTCTCTCCTCACCACTATCAGGCACAACACTATCACTGGGCAATGGCTGACCAGGTTCCAAGCCGTGTAGGACCCTAAACAAGAAGATTTTTTCATAGTTGGCAGCATGGCCCATCCGAGATGGGTGGACATCTTCCATGAGACGGGAAAGAGTGTGCATTCTTTTCTTGGAGAGTGCCTTGCCTCTGTGTGTTCCATCAGTGCCATGCACCCGTCTCGGTATATTCTGGCTGGAGGTAATTCCAGTGGGAGGTTACATGTTTTTATGAATTAAGAAAACTGCAGAGTTTCTGGGGTAGGTATACCTATTTGTTCCAACTGGTCTCTAAGGAACCTAGTGATTCATATGGCTCAGTGTGTTTACTTGGTAATATGTTATATTTCACTAGAATAAACTTGCTTTAGCCTGCAGCCATAGCCCTGTGGTATCTGATCCTGTCAGATCTCGGAAGCTAAGCAGGGTCGGGCCTGGTTAGTACCTGGATGGGAGACC
>VMDO01025563.1:0-28024 GCA_007922755.1 Pedetes capensis
ATCAAATTATCCATGAAAAAGTGATCATTTTCCCTCTACTTTTATAATTTTTATATTTCTTATTTCTGAAGTTTAACAAGTTAGATTAGTTATTTCTTTCAGAAAAGGGCTAAATGACAGTAGTGACATTGGCATTGATGTCCTCTTTCTGATTTAACAGATAATGTCTTTTATGTGAAAAATTTGCATTTCAAATAAGTAGGGGAATACAAGGGTTATTCCATACAGGTAATTAAGAAATTGACCAGAAGTATTATATATAATACATATATATGTTTTCATGTGTACTTATACATATGTATATATACACTATATAAATAAATTCCAGATGAAGTAAATCTTTAGTTGCACAGATAAAACCCACAAATATAAGGAAATAAGAAAGAATCTATTTATTACAGTAGGATAGGCTATTCTGAGTGAGGCAAAAAATGAATAATCTGTAGGAAAAGTTTTAAGTACTATACTACTTAAATGTTTACAAATTTTGTGTGATAAATAAACCTAAAGTTAAATGATAGATGATACATTTTGAAAAATAAGTACAATGAAAAGCTCAGAGTAAATTTTTCTAATTTCCAAAGATAACGTGATAACTAGTAAGAAAAAGATGAAATATTCTATAGAAAAAAGTGGTCAAGTTGTATGCATGACTACTTCACAGAATAAAAACAAAAAATTCTAATAAGCATATTAAAATTCATCCTCATAATTAAATAAATATTGATCAAAATAACAATATTTTAATCCATCATGTTGGCAAGTATGTAACAATTCTGATGATACTCAGTGTTGGCAGATATATGTATAAACAGAATATCTTTTATGTTTCATAAAAGAAGCCAAGGTATAAGTGCAGGATATGCACTGCAGTATTATTCATAATAGTAAAAAGCCAGGATACACTAAAAATCCATTAGTCAGGAGGTAGTTAAAAATTATAACTATATACTGTATAGCTATTAAACAGAATGAGGTAAGTGTATGTGTTTTATATGGGAAATATGAGATCTCTTTGGTGAAGATAAACAAATAAAAATGTATATGCTAGTTCATGTGTTTTGCCAGAAGGATTGATTTTTTTGAAAGTGTGATTATCTTTGAGGAAATGTATGGAGGTCATTGGATGTCAGAAGAAAGTGAAGGACATTTACCCGTCATATCAGTGCCTTTTGTATGAATTTTCTTACAATTTACATGTGATATACATTTTGATCTCAGCAGGGTTTTCATGAGAGATGCTGTTAAACTTTTTTGTTTACTTTCCTAAAATATTCTTTAATAGGCAGAATACAAGGATTAATATTAAATTAATAGTCAGCCACTTCAGATCTTTTTCATGAATAGATATTCTTACAAATATTTTCTCCTAACTGAACTCTAGGGTGATTTTTGTAGACATTTTAATATCTGAATTGTAAATTATGCCATCTATTGAACAATCATATCTAGAGGTGATATTAAAGTAGAAGTGGAATAATTTAGCTCCCATCCTTCTTACAAATAACATATATTTATGTATATCAAATCATCTTTCCCCATCTCCAAACTATTGCATGGTTTTTCAGCCATTTTCATTTAATTAAAAGCATAGCCATGTCCACTGTAAACCTCAGATCTCATCTTCCCCATTTCAGCCTTGATCTTGGTGAAAGATACTTAATTGTGGATAGTTCTCTTAATAGCTCTCTCCTTCTGGTGTTAGAGCAGAAAGGACACATCAAATGAAAGAAATAAAATATTTTCATTGAGCGGGCTATAGAAGAATGTCCACCATTTCTTGACATGGTTGTATCCAAATATTCCTTGAAACACATGTGTCAGTTCTTTGGAAGGCTTTTCAGAATCCTTCCCATTGCCCACTTTCCAAGTATATGACACCTAACTCCAATTCCATTCACCTTTTCCAACCCATCTCCCTTTCCTCACAGGATGGGATACTGACATATATGGAATCCTCTCAACAGGAGGAGAGAGCCTTTCAAGACAGAAATAGCAAGCTATATCAAAAACTGTAAAATAAAGTAAAATGAATATATTAGTTTTCTATTGCTCCTATGATAAAATACTACAAACCTGATGGCATAAAACAGCATGAATTTAATGTCCTTCAACTGATGAACTGATAAAGAAAATGTGGCACATATATACTTCTTTCCTTCTTTTTTCCAACAGACAAAACAACACAAATAGAGCTGAAAGATTTTCAGTGTATCATCCCAATTGTATTTCCTTCCTGCTTTTGAAAAGTAAATCACTCTCCTGATCTGTGTATTTATCCTTTCTATGAATGTCTTCTCTGTAGACATGGTACCCAGGCATCTGATCCTACCTGATCTCAGAAACTAAGCAGGGCCAACCTGGTTAGTCCTTGGATGGGAGACCGACTGGGACTACCAGGTGCTGTAGGCTAAGGAGAGGGACTTGGCCATTCACTCCCCAAACAATCCACCATTTAAAACCCTATGAATGGGAGAGATACACTAATAATAGTATTGGGCACAGCACGTTGTCAGAGTGTTTCCTCCTGTTGTACATAGGGTCACCATGAGTCGGACCTGACTCTAGGGCACCTAACAACAACAACAACAACAACAACATGAATGTCTTAAGATCTGACCATCTGTGCTTGTATCTGTAAATATATATGGTATTCTTTTTACATTTAAAAAGTTTCCTAAGTGGTATCATGCTATGTGTATACTTTTGCAATTTCCAGTCGGATCTATTTTTGAAATTTCTATATATTTGATGGGCTGGGATTTAGCTCAGTTGGTAGAGTGCTGCGCTGCAGTCTCCAAGGTCCCAAGTTCAATTCCCAGCACCGAAAAAATGGGAGAAGGTCCTGGCAATCCACTCCCAAGGTAATCCCGAAACAGCCAGCCATTGAAAACCCTATGAGGGTTGCTATGAGTCGGATACCGACTCAATGGCACCTAACAACAACAACAACAACATATTTGATATGTATTACATTATTTTGTTTGTAATTACTGTAGAATAGGCTACTGACTGAATATATTCTAATCTACTCACCCAATCCCCTAGTGATAAAGAGGTTGCTTCTCATTTTTACAATTTCTTTGTCTACTTCTTTAGCTTTTGACCAATCTTGACAGAATTTTTTCTGTTTTAAAGGATTTGATAAAAATCAGTTTCTATTCTATTATTTTTATGTAGCCTTACTTTCTACTTAATCCATTTTAGCCTTTATCTTTATTTTTTCCTCTCTTCTAGTCTGTTTTATTTTCTGTATCTTTTTTCAATTACTTGAAATGTTCTTTTTGTTCACTATTCTAATATTAATCAATGTTTTATTCTAGTATAAACTTACCAGAGTATATTCTTCTAAGTAAAATGTTAACTGTATATCACACATTTTACATGTAATATTCTGTTTACTTTTTGTTTTTAAATGTTTTCTAATTTTAATTAAGATATCATTTTTCTTTGTGTGACTGTAGCTACTTAGATGTGAGCTGCTAATTTTTCAAATATGTGTCTTTACCTTTTTCTTATTGATTTGCAACTTAATAAAATACAAAAAAAACCCCATGGTTTAGTATCAAAAATTTTCATGTTTTTACAGGTACCTTTGGGCTTGGATAATTAAAGAGCACATATATGAAATGAACTTTTTTTCCACAAATGAGGCAAACTAGAAAAAGTTAAAATGCCAATGGAAGGAAGCAGTAGGGTGTGAAAGGGAAATTAAATTGTGTGAGTTCCTAAGGTGTTGGAAAATGATAGGTCACCCAGGTTTTTTTGAGTGGTCTGTCTTAGAAATGTGTAGGGACACCTTCATTATAATAAGAGAGGATGAAGAAGGATGTAAATGGATGTTGGAAATTTTGTCAATTGGTTGGTTGGAATTTATAGAATCGATCAGCGTTTTTGTATTTTCTAGTATATAAAGTGAAATTATCTATTAAAGTATATGGCAGAGACTAATAGGAAGTTTGAGAGCACTGGATGATATATGAAATATTCACTTAGACAACTGTCAAGAGGGCAAACTAGGGAATCTTTAGGAGGATGATTGGAGAGTGTTATCATTTTGCTAGAACAGGTCTGCGCTAACTGATCACTGTATAAGCTCAGAGTAAATTATGCATAAATATCTGCAGACATTCACCCAAAACTATTATTGGAAGCAGACCTACCTTTCTTCTCAATCTTACCCACCTTATATATTCCATTATTTCCAGTTCCAGCACATCCTGGATGCCCTACTCCATGCGGGGCACCCTTTTAGATCCTTTCTTCAAAAGGAGACTTTCATTCTAGAAATATTGAGCAAGTCTTAGGTAGTAGTTCATAGTTATATTAATTTTGGAAATGTTCAAGGCATTCCATTTCTAAGATTTAATTTAGGATTAAAATTATTCAGTTAGCATGCATATTTCATAGGTCTCAGCTTGAAAGTAAATTGTTTCTATTTTAAATTATTGTTAACTTCATTGCTGCCCCAAATATCATGTTCATTTTATCTACACACAATTGTTTAGACCCATAACACAGTTTAAATTTGTGATTTTTAAAAATTCTTCCTACCTTTGGTTATATAAATACATACTCACTGCTAATTGAAACAGTACCCACTCATAAAAACATGTTACAAAATCAAGGATTTCTAGCTTGAAGTCTGAGATACATGGACACTATAAGCATTTTTGAAGAATCAAACTGTATGGCATATTTTCTTGTAGCCATAGACCTGTGGCATCCGATCCCATCAGATTTTGGAAGCTAAGCGGGGTCAGGCCTGGTTAGTACTTGGATGGGAGACCTCCTGGGAACACCAGGTGCTGTAGGCTTGGGAGACGGACCTGGCAACCCACTCCCAAAAATCAATCTGCCATTGACAACCCTATGAACAGCAGAGAAACACTGACAATAGTGTTTCCCCTGTTGTATGTAGGGTTGCTATGAGTCAGATAGCGACTTGATGGCACCTAACAACAACAAATGGCATATTTTATTACAGTAATTTTCAAATGGTTTGTGTTTTATACATTTTATCCATATGTGTAATTTCTCATATTGCTCTCAAGGTAGTTGATTAAGAACCTATGCTATAAATTAGTGGTGACATTTTGTAAGCTCTTCTGGAAATAAAAGGTTACTAATAGTCCAAGACTGAGATTTCCCTCTATCTAAGAAGTTCCCAGGATGTGTGATTTTTAGTCTTTAAAACCAGGACAGTCTTGGGCAAACTGGGACAGTTAGTCATTTTATCAGAAGCCGAATTAGATAAAAAATTTGGATTATCTTGGTTTGTAGCCAGAATTCAGCATGTCACATTGTTCACCATTATTTGATTTTTTATTTATATTAATAAATGCAGTAGTTTCCTCCATGTGATTTATTTCACAAATTTAACCACAAAAGTCTTTCAGAACATGCATTTTAAATGAGATATTGTTGTTAGGTGCTGTTGAGTGGGTCTGACTCATAGTTACCCTCCTAGGGTTTTCAATACACATAAAAAATTCAAGAAGCCAGCTCAGAGAAATAGTATTTGCTCTATAAAACTCTATTTGTTCTTACATGTATGAACATTGATGGAGAATGACATTTTGAAAAGTCTGGAAATAATTTGAGGTTGCAAGCCATGAAACCTCATGGATTAGGTTTGAAATCAAATGTCAAGATCCTTCACCAGGTGTGTTGGACACAAAATAAAAGTGAACAAATACATGATTTGGGGGAATTTAAGATGCAGAATATTATCTAAATAGTGCAAGTAGAGATCCAAAGTGAGACATTTTTCCTTATTTTTTTTTCACACAGTTATGTTAATTCCTTGGTTGGAGTTTAGTGATATAGTAAATGAAAACATTACAGGTGGTAGTGACGATAAGTATTTTAGCGTAGAATTTCAAGGGTGTACTCGAATGCATTAAAATTGTTTCAGCTTCTTTGTTTAATACCCGTCATTTGATATCACAGGAGAGGAGGTGAAAACTTTGCCAAAACAGAAAGGAACAAATGAGAGGGCAGACATCTTATACAAAAGTAAATGGTCAAATTCCTTGGCATGGACATAAAATTTGGAAACCTAAAGCATAGGAAAGGGGGTGTATTTATATAGTCAAAAGTAATAGGACAATGAAAACGCACCCAACAATTACAGATAGTATAACACATCCATTGTATGATATGTGCATTACTGGGCACTGAGATTTAGAGAGGGAAAGATCTGCAAACATGCAAATTATGTCTGTCATTTTGAGACAATATAAACTGTTACAAATGAGTCTACAGTGATATCTTTCTTTTCCCCTTGGTAATTAAAGCAAAAATGTTACTATTGTTCTTGAAAAGAAGGGCAAGGTGGTAACATTGTTTTCATGAAAATACAATCTATGTGGACAGGTTCTGAAGATTTCCCAAGGGGGAGTCATGACTTTGGAGAAGAATGTCTCAAACACAATTATCCTTCTTTGATACAGTAGAAGGAAAGATGGTGAGATCGCAATCAGAGAGAGATCTCCATAATGACAGGCTCCTGGGATAGGGCCTTCAAAGCCCACCCAGGGGTTGATTGAACTTTTTGGCAGGGCTGGTAGGCATGCAGAGGGGCAGTTAGCCTCCTTTGTAAAGAATACAATGGAAACTGGTATCACCAGGTGATTTAGCTAATTTTCACTTGCTTCCCCAGAAAGTGCTGAAAGCAGAATGAGCGGGGAGGACTAGCAGCAGCTGTAGTTTTTCTCCTTTCTCCACCCTCTCCCGCCTTCTCTTCTGGCAGAGGGTGGAGCAATGGCAGCTGAAGGCATAGGAGGAACTCGGCAATTTATAATAAACCTTCCCTGCCCTGCACATTTGTCTACAAAGTTAACTAAGTTTATGCTGGATGGTAAGTTTAATTTATTCTTCTAATTTTGGATCAAGGAGTTAGTGTATTCTGACCATTAATCAACATTTGTAGAGCACCTGATGAGTGTATGGCACTGTGCTAAATGGGTTCCTGTAAAAATTGAAGACGGACAGTGAGATTTACTTCTGTTCTGTATATTTGGGACTTATCTGTATTTGTTAATTCTGATAAAAAAAAGGGCAGAGATAACAGAACATTGCTCTCCCCTTTCCACCATTTCCCATTACTTCTTGTGTTTTTCATGATAGTAAAAGTTTAATACAGTGTTTAGGGTTACTATGCATATTCTTCCCTTTAACTACTAATTTCTAACTAATGAGCAGTTAAGTTAAGAAATAATAAGACAAGGTAGTGTTGGGGAAAGGTACTGCCTTATTAAAAACTGGATTATTCTATCCCTAAATCTGGAGTGCCTCACAGCCTAGAGGCTATTTTATCTAAATCCAGAGAGGATTTCTGAAACATTCCTGAAAGCCTATTTTTTTTTCCTTTTTAAATATTGATTTGTTTATCACACTGCCAAACACATTGATTTATCCTCTCACCCACTATCAAAGCAGTCCTGTTCTGATGTTGAACATGGGCCATTTCAGGTAATCCATCATAAAACAGCTCAAAAGTGCCAAGTTTCTTTAAACTCCTTTCTGAATGTGTTTTCCTACTCAAAAGCAACCACTTTGTGGGTGACCTCTTCACCTAGTATGTCAAGATTCAATAACTAATTGAATACACAGTGATTGCAGTTCTTTTTCCACCTGAGACAGCACTGATAATCAAACTGAGGTCTATCTCACACCGGAGGCTTATAAATTAGCTTAGTAGTCCATCAATCTAAGTTCTGTTAAAAAACAAGAGTGTGAGCTAGAGAAAAGGAAAAAACAGAAAAGCTGTTAGTAAAATTATACCCTTCCACATTTGTATCCAACAAGTAAATAATCATCAGCATACTGAATCTGTGATAGGAAGTGGAATAAATATAGCCTTCTATTAAAGTCCTTAGCACATAGGAGGAAAAGAAAGCATTAATTTGGGTTGAACACATTTCATTTCACAATAAAGATCCAAGTTCCAGTTTCATCTTCACTGTCATGAGCACTGCCTATTTTTACATATAAGTATCTTTGTTGTATGAAGTACATGTGCTTTATAGTATAAGGATAAGGTGATCTAACAAATCTGAGGCTGCAGGTTGCTTCCCAGAATCTCAGTCCTTGAAATAGAAATTAGTATACAGAAAGTTTGTTAGGCCTTCTTTCAGGAAGGAAACATAGCTAGATCACATGAAGGAAAAACTTGGGTTCCGAGGCAGTAATTTCAGATCCTCAGCCTCTGCAAGGAGTTTGATGCTTGGGTTGCCCCTCCAAGTCATCCAAACTTGGACTCAGACCCTTGTACCCTTGATCAATCATTGTGCACAGGCTGGTGCACAGTGAAATTGGCTAAAGTGACTGGCTTCAGGTGCAAGTCTTAGAGCTTGGACATTGAAAGCTGAGCTTGGAGCTTAGTAGGGGAGGGATCAAGCCGGGAACCCTGAAGGAGATCTGGGTTTCCCAGTACAGTGCTCATTACATTAAATAAGGGACAGCTGTAACAAACCAGTTTAAGCATCCAGACTGATTCGGGAATTAAAGGGTTCATTATGGATCTGCATGATCAATTGTTATTTGTTCCACAAATAAATACTAGTGAAACTACTTGAACATGAATGCTCCACTATTTGATTCCTGGTTGCTTTTATTCTTTAAACATACTTTGGTGATAGGAGGTGGTTTGACTACATAGGGATATCATAAGTTTTAGCTGAGGGTTTAATCAATAAACAGGCACAGGGGTTTTGAGTAACATTCTCAGGAGCAAAGGGCATGCTCAGGCTCTGAGAATTGGTAGCCACAGGTATTATCACTTTCCCCAGTTTTAGTTGTTCAAGGAAAGTTCTAGTAAGAAATAAGTGAGTTGCTACAAAGGTTGATATGATGAACTGAATTGTGCCTTCCCTCAAAATTCCTATGTTAGAGCCTGAATCCTTTTGTATTTGAAGATAGGGCTTTCATCAAGGTAAGGAAAGTCAAGTGAGGCCATAAATGTTAACCCTTAATTTAATAGAACTGGCGTCTTTGTGAGAAGGAGCCTCCACAGTGCTCTCCCTCACTTCTCTGTGAGTAGAGGAAAGGCCTTGTGGGAATGGGAAGAAGGTGCATAGTTTACAGGCCAGGAAGAGTGACTTTATGAGAAACTGAGTTGGCCAGCACCTTAATCTTAGACCTCTTGTTGTTGTTAGCTTCTGTCTAGTTAGTATCTGACTCATAGCGACCCCACATACAACAGGTGAAACACTGTTGTCAGTGCTTCTCTGCCATTCATAGGTTTTTCAATGGCAGATTGAGTTTTGGGAGTGGGTTGCTGGGTCCTTCTCTCACTTGGACCTCCATCCAGTGAGAAATGTGAGACAATAGATTTCTATTGTTTAAGACACACAATCTGTGGTGTTTTGTTATGGCAGTGTTGGTCTCATACCCGATTTCCTCAGCAAAAGATGGACACTTGGGGCCAGCTGAGAAAATGAAAAACATGCCAGAAGCTGCAGGCAGGGGTGCTCCTTTCCATGCCACCAGTGCTGACAGATAGGCTTATTAAACCTTCTACACAATAGTTGCAGATTGCCAGAGGATGGTCCAATCACACCACAGCCATACAGTATGTACATCTGGAGGGTTAAATAAGATAACAGCATTGTGTGCATATGGGTAGTGATAAAATCATGGTTCAGTGTGATGTCAAAGGTACATGCCTTAGTTGGGGGTACATCTGCTGTCAGTGTGTCCTGTTATCTCAGCCTATTTACATTATCATTTGAGTCAGCATGATCTGGCCCAATAGGCAGCCTGAGCAGCTCTTATACTTGGTTACTTGGTTAGCAAGTAGGCATCTAGTTTGGAGGCTTTGCACTCTATTAAACTGAAATAACTAAAGGAATATACCTTGTGAATAAAAAAACAAGTTACAGAAGTTAGAATAGTTGATATAAGTTACTCCAAATATGGGCAACTTGTGCTTTGGAGGAAAAATTGTATTGCAGGAAGCAAAAATTTGCTCAAAGGAAAGACATGAAGAAAAAGTTGTTGGGGATCATGTAGGGTTGAGAGGTTAATGTAGAGCTAGTCTTCTCAACCTTGGCTTTATTATTTTGTACCAGATAATTTTTTAATGACCAGCAGCTATACAACTGTGGCATTCAGTCCTGTCATATCTCAGAAGCTAAGCAGGGTCAGACCTGGTTATTACTTTGATGGGAGACCACCTGGGAACACCAGATGCTGTAGGCTTGGGAGAAGGACTCAACAACCCTCTCCCAAAACAACCACTGAAAACCCTATGAATGGCAGAGAAGCACTGACAACAGCATTTCAATGTTTCACCTGTTGTACTTAGGGTCACTGTGAGTCAGACATCAACTTGACAGCACCTAACAAGTACAACAATTCTTTATTGAGTGGTGGGCAGTGGGACTGTCCTGTGCATTATAAGATGTTTAGCAGTATCCCTGGTCTCTACCTATAGATGCCAGGAGCAACCCCTACTCCTGAGTGATGACAACCAAAATTGTCCCCTCAAGGGCAAAATTGTCACAAACACTCCACCATCTCCTGTGGAAAACCATTGATCTGTAAGTAAAGTGCTCTCAGAGGTAGCCAAAAATATTAGTGTTTGTGTTGTTAAAGTGAGCTGAGAAAGAAACTGCATTTTCTTTACATACACTAAAACAAAGTAAAACTTACTTTTGTTTTGGTGGAAATGTATTTCTCCCTATAAGCTTATCATTCTCTAAGTCAGGCCAACATAGCTGCAAGCACAGTGGAAACGAATTGGAAAAGACAGAGATTGGGTATTGAAAGAATGGTGGGGGTAATTGGCTGTTTAAAGTAATTCTTGGGTGATTTTAAAAGTGTTTTCGGAGTGGGTTGTCACTGGAAATATCAAATAGTTACATTTTTAGGTGGTATAGTCTTTCTTAGGCTATTTGGTAAAAGCTCCATCATTTCATTCTTCATTTGAATTTTTAACAAAAGTTTTCAATGGTATTCATCATTAGAAAATGAGAAAAAAGACTTCTAAGTATGTGAATTGAGAAAATGTAATTCAATATTTCCTGATTCAGCTGCATGCCATAGCATATGCCTGTAATCCCAGGCCCTCAGGAGACTGAGGCAGGAGGACTCTGAGTTAGAGACCAGAGGGAGCCTGCACAACATCCCAAGACCCTATCTCAAAATGAAAAATGGACTGGGGGTGCAGCTCAGTGGTAGAGTACTTGGCTAGGGTGTGAGAGGCCCTGGGCTCAATCACTCCATACTGTTAAAAAAAAAATCCTAAAGACCTCTGCAATGCAAACTTCAAAACATTCAAGAAAGAAAAAGGACAAGATACTAGAAGACAGAAGAACCTCCCTTGCTCATGGATTGAGAGAATTAATAGTGTGAAAATGGCTATACTACCAAAAATGATTTATAGATTTAATGCAATCCCCATCAAAATTCCAATCACAGACTTCACAGAAATAGATAAAATAATCCTAAAATTTATATGGAAGCACAAAAGACTGCATATAGCCAAACCAGTCCTAAGCAGCAAAACCAGTGAAGGAGGTATCATATTACCTGACTTCAAACTATACTACAGAGTCATGGTGGCAAATCCAGCTTGGTATTGGCACAAAAATGGGCATGAAGATCAATGGAACAGAATTGAAGACCCAAAGATACACCCAGGGGACTACGGACACCTGATTTTTGACAAAGGGGCTAATGACATTCATTGGAGAAAAGATAGCCTCTTCAACAAACAGTGCTGGCAAAACTGGATATCCATGTGAAGAAGACTGAAAATAGACCCCTATATCACAATCTTTACAAGGGTGAACTCAAATGTATTAGAGACCTCAACATAAAATAACAAACCTTACAACTACTGGAAGAAAAGGTAGGGAACAAACTCCAACACATAGGAATTGGCTATCATTTCCTTAACAAGAACTCAAATGCTCAGGAAATGGCACGAAGAATTGACAGGTGGGATTCCATGAGGCTAAAAAATTTCTGTACAGCAAAGGAAATAAGAGTAAAATAGGAACCCACAGAATGGGAGAAAATCTTTGTAACCTTTACATCTGACAGAACACTAATTTCTAGAATATACAAAGAACATAAGAAATAAGACAGCGAAATAAATAACCCAATAAATAAGTGGGCAGTGGAACTGAACAGGGAGTTCTCAAGACATATCAATGGCAGGCTGGGCATTGTGACACATGCCTGTAATCCCAG
This sequence comes from Pedetes capensis, assembly GCA_007922755.1. NCBI lineage: Eukaryota > Metazoa > Chordata > Mammalia > Rodentia > Pedetidae > Pedetes > Pedetes capensis. Next base: position 12,205 of record VMDO01025563.1, read on the forward strand.
CAACTTGGGAGGTGGAGGCAGAAGGATCACAAGTTCGAGACCAGAGGCAGTCTGTGTAATTTAGCAAGACTCTGAGGGTGCAGTTCAGTGATCCAGCACTTGCAAAGCATGAAAGCGCGAGGCCCTGGGTTCAACTCTCAGTGCTAAAAAAAAAAAAGACATATGAAAGGCCAATAAACATGAAAAAATGTTCAATATCCCTGGCCATTAGGGATAGGCAAATAAAATAACACTGAGATTCCTTCTCCAGTAAGAATGGCCAAGATTAAAAAAACAAATAATAACAAATGCTAGCAAGGACATAAAGAAAAAGGAATACTTTTACATTGCTAGTGGGACTATAAATTAGTTAAGCCACTTTGCAAATCAATATGAAGGTACCTTAGAAAACTTAGAACTTCCATATGACTGAGGTATACCATCTTTGGGAATGTATCCAAAGGAACATAATCAACATGCCACAGGGACAAGTGCAATTCCATATTTAATGCAGCACTCTTCACAATCACAAGAGAATGGAATCAAACAAGATGTCCATAAAAAGAGGGATGGACTGAAAAATTATGGTATAAATGCACAATGGAATATTATTCTGCAATAAAGAAAAATGAAATGTCATTTGCTGCAAAATGAATGAAATTGAAGAACTTCATTTTAAGTGAAATAACCCAGCCTCAAAAAGAAAGATGCCATATGTCTCATTCATATCTGGGAGCTAAATCTAACTTAAAGAAAGAAAAAATATTTATACATACTTAAATATATAAATGAACAATCATACACCTATCTTAGAAGGGAAAATACTTGTTGTTGTTAGGTGTCATCCAGGTGGTTCAGATTCACAGTGACCCTATGTGCAACAGGATGAAACATTCCCCAGTTCTGTGCCAGGTGTACGATCTTTTTTATATTTAAGGCAATTGTTGTCACTGAGTCAATCCATCTAGCTGAGGGTATTCCATTTTTTTCGTTGACCTGCCACTCTCCCAAACATGATGTCCTTCTCCAGGGATTGGTCCCTCCTGACATCAGGTCCAAAATATGTAACATGCAGTCTAGACATCTTTGCTTCCAAGCAACACCCTTGCTGCTCTTCTTTGAGGACAGATCTGTTAGTTCTTTTAGCAGTCCATGGTATATTCTATATTCATCTCCAGCACCATAATTCAAAAAAGTAAATTCTCCTGTCTTCCTTATTCAGTGTCCAGCTTTCACAAGCATATGATGTGACTGAAAATACCATAGCATGAGTCATGTATCCCATCATCTTCACTGTGACATCTTTATTTTTCAACACTTTGAAGAGGCCTTTGCAACAGCTTTTCCCACTGCAATGTGTCTTTTGATTTTTTGACTACTGCTTCCATGGGTGTTGATTGCAGAACCAAGTAAAGCAAAATTGTGGACATCAGTCTTTTCTCCATGTATCATGAAGTTGTTTACTGACCCAGTGGTAAGGATTTTTGGTTTTTTTGAGGTTGAAGTGCAATCCATACTGAATTCTGTGTTCATTGATCTTTGTCAGTAAATGTTTCAAAACCTCTTTACTTTCAGCAAGCAGAGTTGTATCATATGCATGACACAGGTTGTTAACGATTCTTCCTCAAATCCTGATGTCATGTTCTTCTTCATGAATCCAGCTTCTTGGATTATTTGCACAACATAGAGATTGAAGTTGTACAGTGAAAGGATATAGCCCTGATACACACCTTTCTTGACTCTAAACTAGGCAGTATTTTCTTGCTCTGTTTGAGTAACTGCCTCCTGATCCATGTACTTTCCAAATGAGTACAATTAAATGCTCTGATATTCTCATTATTTGCAATGTTATCCATAATTTGTTAGGATCCACACAGTCAAATACCTTTGCATAGTCAATAAAACATACATGGACAACTTTCTCATACTCTCTGCTTTTGGCTAATATCCATTTGACATCAGAAATGATGTCCCTGGTTCCACTCTCTTCTGAATTTGGCTTGATTTTCTGGTAGTTCTCTGTCTATATACTGGTGCAGCTGCTTTTGAATGGTTTTCAGAAAAATTTTGCTTGTGTGTGATATTAATGATATCGTTTGATAATTTCCACATTAGTTGGATACCCTATTTTGGGAATAGGTACAAATATGGATCTCTTCCAGTTAGCCAGGTAGCTGTTTTCCAAACCTCTTGGCATAAACAAGTTATCACCTCCAGTGTGGTATTTGTTTGTTGAAACATCTTAATTGGTATTCCATCAATACCTGGAGCCTTGTGTTTCACCAATTCCTTCAAGGTAGCTTCCACTTTATCCTTCAGTATCATTGATTCCTGATCATATGCAACCTCTTGAAATTCTTGGTCATCCAAAAATTCTTTTTTATGTAATGGCTCTGTGTATTCTTTCCTCCTCCTTTTGATGTTTCCTACATCAATCAATATTTTCCCTGTAGAATCCTTCTCTATTGCCTTCTCTATTGCCCTGTAGAATCCACTCTATTGCCACATTTTTTTCTTTAATTCCTTAAGCTTGAGAAAAACAGTGTTCTTCCCTTTTGGTTTTATATCTCCAGCTCTTTGCACTGTCATTATATTTGATTTTCTCTTCTTGTGCTGCCCTTTGAAATCTTGTTTCATTCCTTAACTTCATCATGTCTTCCTTTTACTTTAGATACTAGATGTTCAAAGGAAAATTTCAGAGTCTTTTGACATGTAATTTGGTCTTTTCTTTCTTTCCTATCTTTTTAATAACCTTTTGCTTTCCTAATGAATATCTTTTATGTCATTCCATGGTTTATCTGGTATTCAGTCATTAGTGTCTAATGCATCAAACCTGTTCTTGAGGTGGTCTCTGAACTCAGGTGGGATATGCACAAGGTCATACTTTAGCTCTTGTGGACTTGTTCTAATTTACTTCAGGTTCAGTTTGAACCTGCATATGAGCAGTTAATGTTTTGATCCATAATAAGTACCAGGTCTTGTTCTGACTTTTCATATTGAGCTTTTCCATCTTCTCTTTCCACAAATGTGGTCAGTTTGTTTCCTGTATGTCCTATCTGGTGAATTCCGTGTGAATAGTCACCATTTATGTTGTTGAAAAAATGTATTTTCAATGAAATTGTCATTGGTGTGACAAAATTCTATCATGCATTCTCCAGCATCATTTTTCTCACCAAGGCCATATTTTCCAACTACTGAAACTTCTTTGTTTCTAATTTTTGCACTCCAGTCACTAGTAATTATCAGTATATCCTGACTGCATGTTCCATCTGTTTCAGATTGCAAGAGCTGGTAAAATCTTCCCTATCTTCATTTGTAGCCTTAGTGATGGGTGTGTAAATTTGAATGAAAGTCATATTAACTGACCTTCCTTGTAGGCATATGGTATTATTCTATCACTAATAGCATTCTACTTCAGGACAAATCTTGAGATATCTTTTTTTGCTGATGAATGCGTCCTTATTTCTCTTTACGTTGTCATTCCCACCATAGGTGGCCATCTGATTATCGACTTCAAAATGGCCCATGCCAGTCTGTTTTAGCTTACTGATGGCTAGAATGTTGACATTTATGTGCTCCATTTTCCTTTTTACATTTTCTAAGTTTCCTAGATTTGTACTACATACATTCCACAGTTGAATTATGAATGAATGTTTACAGTTGTTCCTCCACATATTGAGTCATGCCACATCAGCAAATGGAGGTCCCTGGGGCTTTACTTCATTTCTATCATTAAGGTAGACTCTACTTTGAGGAGGCAAATCTTCCCCAGTCCTCTTTTGAGTGCCTTCCAATCTGGGGGGGCTCATTTTCCTCCACTATATCTGACAGTTTTTCTCTGCTGTTCACTGAGTTTTTCAATGGCTAATTGTTTCAGGACAGGGCTCCCAGGTCTAGTCCCTAGTCGGTCTTAGTCTGGAAGCTCAGCTGAAACCTGTGCACCATGGGTAACCCTGCTTGTACCTGTAATACTGGTAGTGTATGTTTCATGCAACATGCAAGCCCCCATAGTATGGCAACTGACAGACATGTTTATGGTGGGGGAAATATTAGCCCATCAGAAAGAGGCAGGCGATTAGTGAATGGAAAAGGAGGGAAGGGGAGGGGAAATATTGTAGACCTGTAAAGAGCTAGAGTAAAATCTCAAAATACAGGATGCAACTATATGAACACATGAAAAAAATCAGTGAGAATATACCCATGATTGCATATGATTTTCATTGCATGTTAAAATTCCTACATTTTTCTTCTTCAGTTTATACTGTTCAGTAAATTATGTAAGATGATGAATATGTTAGTAAAACTGATTTAATAATTGCATAATTGACTTAGCAAATGACTTATTATTCTGTACCCCACTAACATTGATAAATAAAAAAGCCCAACATCAAACAAACAAAAATATGACCTGATTCTAGGCTATTTTATATCATGTTGCATGAGACATTAGTAAAATGTGAGGTAATATAATGGACACTTCTAATTAAATTATGCTATCACTTTCTTTTCCTCTCAGGGACTTTTTTATCATATTGTTTAAATTTTTAATGCTATGTGAGCTTTATTAAGCAGAAGCATCCCGTTTCCTTTCACATACTTAGAAAATAAACACTTTGCCAGATTTATCTGTTCCCACAGCTGTGTGTTTGTAAATGTCAGAGCAAGACATGTTAGATTGGAATCTATTATCATTCATGAAATAAGTTTCATTTGAATAATTATGAGAAAGATACAGAGAGCATCTAAAGAAAATCCACAAATTCTTTTAGAATCTGAAGCAGTAATAAAGAGAATCTATTTTTGGCCAGGTTCTTATGGAAACTTTGCTTTCAAATTCCTTTTCTTTCTTTGTCTTATGGCAGCTTTTAGGACCCCAACTAGATTTATGTTAATGATCTTTCTTTCATTCAATGGAAATGTTAAATATGTTTCTACTTGTGGAGTATATTTAGCTTAGTGCTTTGCAAATCCTTTCCTCCTCCTCAAAATATGAAATAGGTATTAAATCTATAACCTCAAGGCAGCATTACTATCTGTTTGCAGATTACTACATAGCCAGACACAGAAGCAAGAAAATAGTATTTAGAGGAGGAAGACTGGAATATTCATTAAAATAAATTCTTGCAGTTTTCTCTCACCAGCATTGGACTCTTCTATTTCTGGAATTAAGTCAAACACACATAAATACTCATTTTACAAGCACTGAAATAATAAATATACAAAGAGTAAAACTTAAATATCTTTCTTGCTCACCTATCTCACTTCCCTCTGTAAAAGCAAGCATTGTTAATGTATATAGACTGACGTTTGCATTCATCATGTTAGCATATACTTATGTATATCACAGTCATTTTCTTCAACCAATAAGATCATGGAATTATGAAATTCTGCAATTTAAAAGGTAAAAATATAAATTGAAAATCATCATAAACTTATGTTTACCTAGTATTTTCAGGCATTGGGAAACATTGCAAATGTCAGTGTACCATAGCTTATTTAACCTATTCATCTGCTGATTAACATTCTACTGTTCAACCTTAAAGGCATTTGTAAAATATTTATGTCATTTATTTGAGTTTTAATTATTTGTGGTTGAAGTATGCATATTTTCCATATTCAATTGGAAGAAATAGTAATTGTACAGTATACTGTCATCTGGCATGCATCTTTCTGAAATGCCACATATATACTAGACACACCAGAATAAGAAAAACAAGTGCCCATGAATTGGGTGAACTTGGGCTTACAAGGTCTTTTTCTATTTTCCTGCCTACCAAGCCTGGAAGGATCCATGATCATTCTCAGGAGTGTCAGCCTTGTATCAAGTGTTAATAACTACCCTAAAAATAATACACATTTGTGTGGACCATTCATTAACTGCATTTAAAAGATAATACAATATATGTTCTTTTCAGATTGTCTTTTCCAGGGACTCATCAACTTAAGATTATTTTTCCTGCCTCAAAATTTGGCCTTATAAATATTTTGAGTTTTTGTTGTTGTTAGGTGGCATCAAGTCAGTCCGACTCATAGAGACCCTATGTACAAAAGAACGAGACACTCTCTGACACTATGCCATGGCTTGCACTGTGTTATTCATAGGATTTTCAGTGGTTGCTTGTCTCTGGTATGGGCTGCCCGGGCCCTTTCCCATTTTTATGGTGCTAGAGATTGAACTCAGGGCCTCAAGAGAGTGCTGCTCTGCCAACTGAGCTAAAACCCAGCCCATCTTGTTTGAGTAGGGTCATTTGGCTACTTGGGTCTTTCATTTACAAAGGGCAAACATGTTAGACATAGGCTGGCACTATTTCCCTGGTTGATCTAGATCAGGGTGATTTAACCTCTGCATTGTTTTTTGTCTTACCAGCCTATCATCGTATCCTAACTTGTGTTGATCTGGTCTTAAGGGGAAATTTAGTTTGTGCTTGTCAAAATTCATTCATATTCTTAACTGGAAGGTATTCTAATAAACAGAGTAATGTTAACATAAGAATTTAAATGAGAATAAAGACATAGGAATAATGAACTCAGAGAACCTCTAGCTAGCTCATTTTAAATGAAAATATTAGATCACAGATGAAGATCCTCTATAAATATGGTATTCACATGCAAGGTTATAAGGATTTGATAGCAGGGTTTTGGACAGCAAAAAATTAAGTCTTATCCAGAGACTTCATTTGTTTTTTTTTTAAAAAGAGCTATAATACAGGTTCTGTATTTCCTGTGGCCGTTCAACAGATGATTTAAATGAATTCTGAAACAGGACCTTTCTGCTAATTTCAGAAATAGATAGCATGTCTTAAGCAATTCATTCAAAGGTCATTTTTCTTTAAGCTGTTGGCAGTGGGTAGGAAGGAGATTTGTTTCAAAAAATGGTTGAACATTTCCTCAATATCTGTGCTCACCACTCTAACAATAACAGGAAATTAAGTTTCTATAATGATATTTCTTCATCTAGAATCAATAGGAAAGTTTCTCTACTCCACAAAAGACAATCATAAGACAAATTCAAAGTATTCATAGTAAGAAAACCTTGTTTAAAGAGTTTTGTAAACCTCACAGAATTTTCTGACATTATCTCATTTGGATATTCAAACTTGTGCTGTATTCTAAGCCACTTAGGGTGCATTTTATTTTAATCTTTCAGCATGATCCTACCTTGGTCAATGTGCTATTTGGGTGTAAGTGTACATGTTTTTGTTGTTCTTGTTAAGTGCCATTAAGTCAGTCTGAATCATAGTGACCTTCATATGGTTTTCAATGGCTGATTGTTTTGGGATTGCTTTGGAAGTGAATTGCCATGTCCTTTTCCACTTTTTGCATTGCTAGAGATTGAACCTAGGGCCTCAGAGAGTGCAGAGCAGCACTCTACCAAATGAGGTAAACCCACACCCAAAGGTACATAGCAAAACACTATTTTAAAACAGTAACTGAGACATTACTGTGAGATATACCTATGAGCTTTCATGGCAGACTTAGAAAACTTTTTAGACCACAAGGTTTCACTACCTGCAATTACAGCTTAATTATCAATATTCTTTCCTTAAGATTAAAGAATTTAGTACAGTGGATACCAAATGGTAGTTTAACTGTATAGGTTCCATTAGTAACTATGTGTTATTATGAAGAGAAAACTATTCTGGCTTTTTCCCTAGACCAATGAAACAACAATTATAAAATCTTCTGCCTTAATTGTGTGTGTTAAATAATAGAAAGTGAGCATCCTGGACTTCTGTTACTGATGCTTATTTCCAGTCTTCCAAGCCTTTAGGTATAGCCATCCTTTTTTCCTTTAAGAAACAACGACCATTAGACATTTTTCACACAAGTATGACTACTGAAATTTTAGGGCTTATTGTGCTCCCTCTTTCCAGATTTTTGAGACTCCAGAGAAAGCATAGTGACCCCCATGTACCTGTCATACACTCTCCTTACTATCTAGTAGGAAGATATCTCAAATTTCCTTGAATATTAACCAGGCTACTCATAAATTTCACCAGAAATTATTCTCTTCCAAAAATCATGACAATTTCCAGTCTTTTGTGGTAAAGCAGTTCAGCTATACCTCTTTGCAAACTCTGTGTTCATAACAGACTCTGTGCTTTTCTGTGCATAAACAGAGTGCCCTAAATGATTTTGGTTTTGTTCTATCTGTATCTCAAATGAGATAATGAAAGTAAATACCAATTTAATTCTATGCCTTCAGTAAGAAAGAGAAACAGTGGGCTGCTTTAAAATAGCAAGTGGGGAACACCAGAAAAGGATTGGCATGCATATGTCTCTTCAGGCTTCTAAGATTTTATTTTCATAAATCATCATTCCTGTGCAACTACAGAACAAATGTGGTATTCATAATGACCCTCATGGCGTTTTCAGTGGCTGATTATTTCCAGATTGTTTTCAGGAGTGGACTGCCACACCCTTCTCCTATGCAGAGCAAATCTATGTCTTAAAATTGGGTCAAATTGACTCTCTGAAGAAGACCATGGTATCGTATTTCTTATCTGCATGCCCAGGCATCCTGTGTAGCTGTGGAATTCTAGTAGGTTGTATTAACAGTGAAAGGGACTAGAAGTGGTTATAGTGGAAAAAGTCAAATATAGGCTGTATTACTCACATAAGCTATGGAAGTTGCCCTTCTCCAAGCCCACAACAACATACCTCATGCAGGAACTGGCATCTATGTGTCTGTTAGAGACAATCCTTCATAAAAAGCAGCCAACAACAGGGTATTGCAAAAGTACCCCAGGTCCTCACCTAGGAAAGTTCTGCTTCCCAACCCCTGCTTGCCTCAGTATCAAGGAAGAGGATGTGATGCATGACTAAGGAAACCCTGTCTTTCTGGCTTTGCCTCTGTCCTGGGGAACTGCACATATTATCGCAGTGATAGTATTTGGGAGTGGTGGGGGGTTTGGTGGAGAATAAAGACAGAGACATGGAAAACATTTTGTTGTGGTTGTTAGTTAATGATGGTTTAAAATGAATAGGATTCATTCATTCAGAATGGGTGAGATTATGAATGGCCAAAAACTGAGAGCCTAAAAACTCCAATACTTATTTAACAAAGTCACTATCCTATAGGAAAATGGATTGGATAGAGTATAGCAGAAGTTTGGGAAAAAATAGAATTGTTTTAGATTTCACTTCAAGTTAAATCTTAAGAATAAACCAATTGCATATGCAAAGAACCTGAAAAGGAAAGGAAGGAGTAAAAATAATTGCATTAATATTGTGATTTCTTTTTTATATGTATATGAGTCCTGACAACTGAAAACTTTAGTGCAAGTTTGACAATTCCTATGATATTTACTTTCACTATCTTATCAAATTACTTTAGTTTTTCTTGAATTTGAAAACTCTTCTTTAATTCTCTAGAAGCTTCCGCAATCTGGTGTTTCCTCTTCCTCCTGAGCCTCCTTCTTTCATTTTCATTTTGAAACTGTGGTCATTTAACTCAGCCTCAGGTTTCCTTAAAAAAATACTTTCCTTAGCTAACATGATAAAAAATCTTTTGATTCCTGTTTCATATGACATGTACTGTCTCCAGATGATGGGTAGCATGGAGTGAAGAGATAATGAGACCATTTCCCAAGGATTTCAGGTTCTGCAGAAGTTTAGGCATCTGGATGACACAGACATGTCAAGGATTGTACTCCAAGTAATTCACCTGATTAATGCATAAGTAAAGGTAGATTCAAGGAATGGTGATCCAAAGTATATGATGAGTATAGGAAAGAAGTCACTGAAATTTTCTGTTACTTTTATTCAGTTAAGAATTTAAGGAAATGAGCCCCAGTTATCAGAGTTTACAGAGTGATTGTTGTTGTTAGGTGCTCTCTAGTCATGTCCAACATAGACATCCTCATAGGGTTTTCAATGGCTGATTATTTTAGGATTATCTTGGGAGTGGATTGCCCCGTTCTCCCATATTTGTGGTGCTGGGAATCAAACTCAAACTTCAGAGACTATAGAGCAGTGCTCTACCAACTGAGCTAAATTCCAGCCTTATAGAGTGATTACTCACTCAAAAATATAGTCATACCACAAGGTTCTTCCAAGAAAACTCAGATTAGGCAAAAGGCAATCTGAGGTTAAGTGATGTAATCATTAAATTACCTGCAGTTGATTGATGCACAAGAGAGCTTTTGGTTGGATAAGATATATTACAGTTGGGTGTTGAGAGAGTAAATGAAAGCATTAGGTATCCAGCTAATTTTAGGAAAACTTTGTCTCAAAAAACGAAAATTTAGGTTTCAAAACAACAAATATCTCTCTAGTGATTATACCATATCCTGTCTCATTATATAAGTTTTGTGATAAAGCCTACCTAGTTGTTAAAATCCATTGCCCTTCTCTCCTGAGCACAGAGCTCAGCTACCTTTCCTCACCTCTGCTTCAGTCAAATGAGGCCATGTGACTGAATTCTATATTTTGTATTAGCAAGAATATCAAGAACAAAGTGAAAGAATAATTATGATAGCTGGTATCTTGTGTTGTAGTAATTTAATTATAATTTGTGAAATTTTAGAGAAAAATATGACAGGAGAAAAGAGGGAAAAATGCATCTATTCCATTTTTATTGGCTGATATCTAATGTAGACTGGACATTTTATGTCATTGAATGTCTTTTTAGCATTTATGGAGAAGATAAGAAACAACCCTCAAGCAGATAGGCTAATAAAAATATAATAGGCACAAAGGTAACTTTCAAAATATTTTCTCAACCAAGATAGCTCCAATTTCTGACAAGTTTAATACCTAATAGCCTCTCTCTAGCTATATCTCTTCACTTCCCTTGCCTGCCTATTAAGATCAATGTACTAATTTCTCAGAGTTGTCCTTCTTCTGTAGGAATACTAATTAATATTAAATAACATGACTTTATACAAAATTTAATACATAAATTACAAAAAAGGAAGCCAGGTGCCATGACTTATGCCTGTAATCCAAGTAACTCAGGAGACCAAGGCAGGAGGATGGTTAGCTTGAGGCCAGAGGCAGCCTGTACAACTTTTTGAGACCCTGTCTCAAAATAAGACATATAAAACAGGGTTTGAGGTACAGCTTGGTGATGGAGTGCAAGGCCCTGAGATCAATCCACTACTATAAGAAAAAAATTATAAAAATGGAGATTATAATTTGTGCCTATAGAGCCTGAACACAGGGTACGTGTAGTCTTTAGTTGCCCTTAACTTGACAAATAACAGTTTTTTCATGGCAAGTGATAATTAGTTTAAATATTTTAGCAGGTCAGTTTTTCAATGGCTTCTATCTATTAAGCTTATTTTAGCTTCCAAATTATTCCTTTTGCTCATGAGGTTATTAAAAAATATCCTGAAATAGATCAGAGTATGGGCATTTGAATTTATCAAACTCTCAAGTAAACAAAGAAAAGATTAAGCAAATATGTATAAATTTTAACTATTTTAATCAATATGTTGTTGGAAAAAGTTTAAAAGAATAATTCATTCCAGTTTTGCAGAAGTCTAAAACCTTCATTCACAGCTGGGGAGGGAGTCTCTTGTTCTTGGGGACAGGGTCGGTGCATGTGAAGAAGAGATGTGGAGAATATGGAAAGTGTTCCTTTTCTCATACACACATAACCACAACCACTGTTTGAATATGTTAAATTAACTATGCTTTCTATAGTGGATTTGGAAGAAGGACCTGGTAACCCACTCCCAAAAAATAGTCAGGCACTGAAAACCTTATAAATAGCAGAGAAGCAGACAATAGTGCCAGGCATTGCACTGTATCGAGTAGTGTTTCATCTGTTGTACATAGGGTCACTGGTCCTAACCTGACAGCATCTAACAACAACTATAATTGATAAAGTTAAAGTCACTTCTTGGAACAGGATAAAACCTTAGGTGTTGGATAGTAGAATAAGAATCATATTTGTCTTCACACTTTCTTCACCCTGCACATTCATACATTTTCCCTGAAGTCTCCCTGGTGCTTTCTGTTCTCATCACTTAGACTGGATTTGGCCTACTTCCACCCACTCCAAGTAGTGAACAGACTTGTGATTGCCTTCAATCAGAATAAATAAGGAGATTACTGTGGCACAACAAATAAATTGCAGGCTAAGTCCTATCATAATAATAGTTTTCATTCTTATAACAGATTGGCTTGGGAGATCTTGAAAAACTTATAAATATGGTTTCTGCCTTCTTGCTGGTAGGAAAACAGAGTCCCTGGCACCAGTCTAGGATTACAAATCTCAGAGACTACAGCTGAAATCACAGAACTCACATTTTGGAAATTGGGACTCAGTTCATTAGCATAGAAGAATAAAAACATGACCAGGATCTGTGTGGTCCTGCTATTTGCAGGAGGTGGATTTGCTGATTCTGCTAAAGAAATACGTGGCAAGGAATTTATCGTTTCCTGCTTTGAGACTGAAAGCATTTAGGAAATGCAGAATGTAGATCCTTAAAAATAATAGCAGAGGGTCATATGCTAACTGCCATCTCCAAGGAAAATCTGGAAACAAATTTGCTACTTCAAATAAACACTTTTATTTATGCAGTTCAATCTATCTGTCAAAACACCAAGAGGCTCCACTTGGTTAAATATTCTAATGCACTTAGCAAAGTAATGTAATCGGCTGGCCTTAATAGAGATCAGTTCTATGGGCAGAATCACTAAAATTAACAATCATACTGGGGATGGATCCAAGAAGTGTCAAATGAAGCCAGATGCACAATCTGAAGGGGTATAGGCCCATCAGCATTTCCTGAGGGAAATATTCATTCGATCGTGCATCTGGTACAGTTCTTTACAAATCTATGCCTCCTAAGTGCTCCTTTGGCCAATTTGTTCTAAAATTCATTCACCTCACCATTTGAAAGGCATAGGTATATGTTACTGTTTATTTTTTCACTACAGAATGCATTCCTTACTGTAGTTTGCAGAAAACTTCCTAAGAAAAAAATTGTTGTTGTTGTTAGGTGCCGTTGAGTCGGTATCCAACTCATAGTGACCCTCTGTACAACAGGGGAAACACTATTGTCAGTGCTTCTCTCACTGTTCATAGGGTTTTCAATGGCAGATTGATTTTTGGGAGGGGGTTGCCAGGTCTTTCTCCCAAGCCTACAGCTTCTGGTGTTCCCATCCAGGTACTAATCAGGCCCGACCTTGCTTAGCTTCTGAGATCTGATGGGATCAGATGCCACAGGGCTATGGCTGCAGGGAAGAAAAAAAATAGTGTGTGTATGTGTGTGTGTATATATATATATATATATATATATATATGGATAGGCAGATAGATAGATAGATAGATAGATAGATAGATAGATAGATAGATTATGGTCTTGAATAAGTCAGCATGTCATTACCAAAAGTATTGCTCAAACAAAATGGTAGTTTCACGAAAACTAGTGCTGTAGCAACAAAAAATCTGCCTGCCTTCTGCTGTTACAGAAATTTGGAAGCAAACAAATCCCCCAAAACAGGAACTGTGGTGGACTGAAAATGGTCACAATTCTTTGACACTTCTCTCATTAAGAGATGAATGTCTATGTTCCTTTGTCTTGAGTGTGGACACTTTGACTGCAGTGGTCAATGAGATATTGCTGAGTAATGTGTCTGTTTCTGTTGTTTCTATGTCACTTCTTGAAAAACACAAATGTATTTGAAACCCAGATTTGAGGAAGCCCACACTTTCTCACTAGAGAGGCTCAGGTACAGAAGAACTGACACTTTAGGTGACAGTTCTCAGTGAGCTTCCACCTAGCTGCCCACATCAAATTGTCATATTTTAAGTCATACCTCCAACCTAGTTCAGCTGCTGTGGCTGATTCTTCACAGAGCAGAGGTGAACTGTCTACAGAACTCTGCCCACATTGTAGACTTTTAGACCCAAATAATTGAGTGCCATCACTGTAAGCCACAAAGTTCAGGATAGTTTTTAATGGCAATCATAGATAGATAACATATCAGTGCTGAGATATCCTCTTCACAATTTCTATTATTTCTTGATTTGAAAACGAATTTCCTTCACTAAAATATGCAAATGCTATTTTCTCTAGGTTTGGCCTGAAGTCTGTATGTATAACTTGACTCTGAACTTGTTAGATCTCTGATCCAGTTGTTGCTATTCATTTGCACCCTTTGGATATACATCCCTTTCTGTGGGTTCCTGAAATTTGCCTCAGAAAAAAGACTACTGAGAGCACCTTCATTCATGGTCTTGAAGATTTCTCTTATTGTCTCAAAGAATGTGGAGGAGACAAGTGACTTCTCATAAATGGTAGATCCTTTTACTATGCTATTGCTTATTAATGTATGTGATGCTTAATTGTCATTATCAACTTGAATGGATTAAGAAACACCTAGGGGATTAGTGAAGTACACTTCTTGGTGTGTCTCTGAGGGCATTTATAGAGACAATTTGGTCATGAGGCCTTTGACCAAATAAGTAGATTAATCCCATGATGGATTTATAATATGTATGATGGGGAGGTGAGAAAAGGTAGGAGGTGTGGCCTGGTTGGAGGAAGTTTGCACCTGGGGCTGTGTCCTTAGGGATTATAACTTGCCCTGGCCTCTTCCTGTATCCCTTTCTCTCTGTTTTCTGTCTGCCATGATATAAATTGCTATGCTCTCCCTGTTATGATGGACTGAACCATTTGAAATAAAAAACAAATAAAAAAAAACCCTTTCCTCCTTTAAGTTGTCTCTGTCAGGTATTTTTGTCACATATGTGCAAAAGTAACACAGTGTAGTTTTTGTATTGAATGTAAAAAAATCCCAGTCTATCTCGTTTTTAAACATCAATTGTATGTTCAATTTGCTACCATGATTATAATGTAAGTGATAACTAATGTACCTATCCCTACACTTGTGCTACTTCTTTCCTCTTTCTGCTTATAGATTCATTATGAATTATGACTAACTATCCAACTTCCTCTGCATAATGACATTCATGTTTTCAAACTCTACTCCTCACTTGAAATATTCTTCTAACTTGCTCCCTTTTCTTTTTTTGCATTTGCTACCACGACTCTTTTTATTTATTTATTTCAGTACTGGGGAGTTGAACCCAGGGCCTTGGGCATATAGTGCAATTGTCCTACCACTGAGCTGCACCCACAGCCCCCTTGGACCAGGGTCTCACTAAATTACATAGGCTGCCTCTGGCCTTGAGCTCATGATCCTCCTACCTCCACCTCCTGGGTGGTTGGGATTCCAAGCATGTGCCACCATGCCTAGTCTGTTACCAACATTCTTTAAATATTAGTCTACTCCTGATTTCTCTCATTTACCCACCATCCCACCGGGCACAACACTTAACAGATCTCTAGCAATCTCTCCCATTCTGAACCTGGAGGACCTTTTCAGTCCCAGCATTCCTCTGTGCATAGTATTTGACATTGATAATCATTTCTTCCTTCTTTAAGTACCATTTCTTTAACTTCCCTGTCACTGCCATGTTCATGTTTTTCTCCCATCCCCTTGACTGCTCCATCAGGAGCCCTTCCTTTCCATTAGGACTTTCTCTTTCTTTCTTTTTTTATATGATTTTTTATTAGAAATTTTTAATGTACATCATAATGTGATTCATTTTGACATGCTTTTTGTTGTGACAATTTTCATATATGCAATTTGATAAACATTATTCATATAGGTTACCCCTTGCCCTCCTCTATGTTTCCCCCCTCCCCCCTTCCTATCTAAGTTTCCCATCCAAGTCTTCTCTATCTTTTACTATATAGTATTTTTCTATATGTCCTTGGGTTCCATTTCTGTTTAAGATAGAAACTTTTCCTGTAGTGGTCTTTGTTTCTATCTTGTTAGAACAATTACATGCGATTTCTAGTCCATTTATATTGACCTC